>JABGLZ010000657.1:0-12706 GCA_014705045.1 Colletotrichum theobromicola | reverse complement strand
CGGCAACGGAGGCAACGGCGGCAACGGAGGCAACGGAGGCTCTGGAAACACCGGCGGCAACGGCGGCAATGGAGGCAACGGCGGTAACGGCGGCAACGGTGGCTCCGGCGGCGAGGGTACCCCCATGGGTACTCCCATGCCCGGCAAGCCCACCACTGTCGTCACCGCCGGCTCCAGCCAGTCTGTTGCCAGCTTCGGCGCCCTCGCCTTCAGCATCGTTTTCGGTGTTGCCTTCCTCCTGTAAGAAGGTGGCCTCCTGTAAATCGACGAGACGATGTTTCCTTCTTCTCTTCTTCCGGCTCGGCTTTTCGTGAGCCTGGCCTGATAATACTTTGGACCGATGGATTGGGGCAGCTGTATGGCGGCGGCGGTTTCTATTCGACAGAGGGCTAGCGGTCGTGGATTGGTATCTTGGGACCCCACTGTTTAGCTACCGATGACTTGAGAAATGATTCTGACGATATAGAAAATCAAGCATTTGTTTTGCATTTAAATCATGACTTGTCTTTTTAGAAGGTGACTGTTGATGCTTCAAGTTTTACTTGACGAACGACCCTACCTCCCACCTAGTGAGGCCGGTCCTTCACTGCTTCTCGCCCATATCACGAGCTCTCTCTTGTTCCCAAGCCTCTCTCTGCTTCACAGTCTCGGGAGACTCGTCTCCGAAGACAGACAGAGCAGCTGCCCAATCGCCGCCCAGCCTTCTGACTTTGCGGCACCTGGCCACCCTAACGAAGAACTCTAGCCACCGGTTTGTGGCTGCAACGACAAACCACAGGAATAGCGTAAGTCCAATCATCTGCCTGACCCATCTCGGCGGAACATAGTAGTGAACGAGCGCCTCCATGACTTGAAGAAGCCAGCAGGTCCGGTATAATTGCCGTGGGGGCAATGGCAGTTGACGGGCCCGCTGTAATGGGTGAGGGGTGCTTGTGGATCCAACTGGGCCATGTTCTTTTTTGATGATGTTACGGTTGGAGTCGCCGCTTCTGATTTTTGCGAACTTGTAATGGGAGTTATTCGGTCTTTTTCAATCAAATAGTATGTGCGATGCAAAGGCTTGGCAGATGGGCTGGCGAAAAGTAAGCTTACTTTTGATTTTGCGCCGTTGGACTGGGGCAGATCTCTTCTTTTGATGTTGAAGTGTTCTTGGCAAACCACCCAGCTGAGCGGCGCAGCAACCGGAGGCCTGGCTATTGGGCCAGTCTTGGTCACTTGGCCCTACAACCGATTGGTCGCACATTTCCAGTCAGACACCACTCAAAAGTCCTTCCAAACTTCTTTGAGGTTTTGTGGAGAGCACAAGTGGTGAGGAGGGCTCGATTCTGCATCTGTTCAAAACGCGGCGATTGCTGATGTTCGATCTTGGCAGGAGATCAAGAGTTGGCTGTCAGCCGTTGAGTTATGAATTTGATGCAACATGAGCTTGCGATGCTGACCACGACCTCTCAATCCGGAGGGTGTCCGGGCATTTCGGGACCAATCGCCCCACATCGGCGCAGGATCACGGATGGGTGGGGCCGTTGTATCTGGCGTCCAAAACGGATCGTTCCTTCCACTAATTAGCCGTGTCGGAGTTCCGTAGTCATCCTGCAGGGGTGAAATGGTGTGTAAATCTGGCGATCAGCACATTCATGTCAATTATCGAATTGTTTATTGACCAAGACGCGTCCCGTTCATCTGCTCGGTGTAGCTTCCATCACTATGTCCATGGTATTTGTAAGAATTGCATCTGCCCCCAGTGCACCAGAAGTTATCCAGTTTTTATGTATCAGATATCCATCCAGCGTAAGGCCAACATTTCCAAGTTTGAGTTCCATCTGGAAAAGGCTGTCAGCGTCATCCTTTGGTAGCTGGCGTCGCATATGCCCCTTTGCGCGTTTCAGCTCCCGGGAGGCCCAGGCGGCGCTGTAACGGCGCTGGGAAAGCATGAGGTGGGGATCGGGCACGGTTCTAGGTAGGCAAGGTAGCTTCCTGGTTCAGTGTTACTTACCTTCACTCTGCAGTGTTCCATGCCATGGAAGAAACTCCTACAGTGGACTCGGGGCGCTGTTCTGTGGCTAAGCGACGCCTCGTTGGGCGGACAAACTGCCCAAGAGGTGCTAGAGCGGGTGGCAGGTGTTTGGGCAAGTGCCACTCAAGCCACCAAACACCCGGACAGCTGCACCTGCCTCCTCCTGGAGAAAAGCACCAGAACACGGCAAGAACGAACGAACGCACCGCACGCACCGCACTTGCCATGCAAACCATTGACATTGACGTTGATGCACAGGCAGGCGGTCACCTCATTCTCCCAAAGCCAATTCCCGTCTCTCCATCTTGTCCCTCCCAACAGACAGACCTTCACCTTTGCCTTGCTTTACCATACCGCCGCGCAACCTGACTCTCGCCCACTCCCGTCCGCTCCGCACCGGCGAGGGACTGCGCGACAGGCCCAAGCCAGGCTCCGAGGTCCGTCCAAAAGCAGGCACGGTGCAGACTCAGGTCCATCTTCCGAAGGCGACACCGACACCGACACGACACGACAAGAAACAACACGACACGGGTCAAGACACCGGCCAGAACAAGACACACACCGACCGCAGAAGAAGCAGGCAAGGCGGCGACACTGACCTTTCCAGACGCGGACGGGCACATGGACGAACTCTATCTTAACCAACATGCCCTCCACGCCCTCCCCCGCGTCGCCCAGCCGTCCAACTTCCACTTCCACTGCGACCGCCGCTTATCCTCCTCAATCCGACATTCCTTTTCTTCCCTCTACTAGCCCTTCTGAACCTGCACCTTCTCTCAATTCACCTCCATCTCACCCGAACTCCACGTCGCCGACAGCGACAGGAACCCGCGCCCGCAGAAACAGAAACACCGCCAAAAACGCCCATTTCCTGCGCCAGGCATCCGAATGGCTCATTGAGCGTCACACCCTCGTCCCTCCAGTCCCGTGGGGCATTCCTCTCACCACCGTCACTCAAACATCATCTCAGCACTCACACGATTCACACCAACCTTCCCCAGGACAGCCGGAACACCATCATCTCGATCAAGACGATCACACAGGGACGAGGGCGGAACGCCCGACCCAGTCCGTAATGGCGACGCATCCGGACACAAGTTCAATCGCCGCCCCGTCTGGCTCTCATTCCCAGTCACTCCAGCAGGTTCAGGACCACCAGCAACAGCAGCAGCAGCAACTCAAGAGGAAGTGGAAGAAGATTTGGCTCAGAGGGTTGTCGGTCCGCATTCGGCCTCGCAAGGACACTCCGCGACGTGCAGCTACCACACCACCTGGAGCAGCAATAGTACCAACAGCGGCAGCAGGAGGAGGAGCAGTAGCAGCAGCCGGACGTGGAGGAGCTGGAGGACAAGAGCCCGCGGGCAACGTCGAGAGGGGCACCCAGACCACCGCCGGCCACCAAACACTACAGCAATCAGAAACGCTTGCGCACCCAAGCGAGTCAGATCGTCTTACGGACTCCGACCCCTCCACCGCCGGAACTGCTAGCCAGCACTCGGCCGCGACTTCCACCACCGCTCAGACCACCGCCGTCCCCTCATCCTCGTCGTCCTCCTCCTCGACATCCCTCAGCGCAAGTGTCGGTGCCTCCATCGGCAACTTTCCATCCTCCTCCGCACCGTGTCCCACCTGTGGCCAGCGCCGTCATGTTGATCTCCACCGACCCCCGACTCCCGTGAAGCCCGAAGACCGCTTCCAGTTTCGCTCTGGTGTGCCTTACGGCCCATGGACCATCACCCATCCACCGCGCACTCCTCCTGCACCTCCCCCGGCCGCGTGCTGCGAACCGTCCGAAGTTCTCGCCCCAGCCAAGGTCGAAAGCACAGCTGATTCCGCTCCCGGACCCCTCACTGCATTCCACCCCTTCTCCCGCCTGCCTCCGGAGCTCCGTTCCAAAATTCTGCGCTTCTACTTGGAACGGCCCCGCATTGTCGAGATTCGATGCATGAACGATCTGAAGAAGATCCATTTCGCGCCCAATGCCTTGGGAAATCTTGCATCCAACATTGCATGGAGCGCCGACAACACCCTTCCCGCGTTAATGTGGGTGAACCGGGAATGCCGTGCCGAGACACGCGCCTTCTATCGCGTGCAGTTGCCGATGCACCCAACGAATAAGATCGCTTGGCCCGTCATCATCAATCCAGAGTACGACACCGTCATTTTCACCTTCCCCTGGAGCAGCGAGATTCCGCTTGATATTTTTCTCAGCGATTGTCTCGCGTTTGACCCTTTGCGTGTGGGTATCCGCCATTTCGGCACTCGTGACAGAGGCGGGCCGGAGACGTGGGACCTAACGCCGGTGCCAGGGTGCGCGCCGTTGTCCAAGAGCTTGGCCAACCTGGAATCTTATACGGAGGCGATTCAGCTCATGGACGACCGCGCAGCCGCACGCTTTCCGGTGTGGATGATTCATGAGGGCTACCTGACGAGCGGTATTCCCGCCAAGGACGCATTTTACCATGACGTACCCCGATTGCTTCTCAGCAATGACTACGAGCCTCCGGATGCGGCGAATCAGCGCAACGCACTCGAGGCGCTTCGAACACAGCTTGGAGACTACCTGCCTAATGATGTGGCGGAAAAGCTGGTGATGCAGAGAATGTTCTACCGCAAGTATTTCCGCCATCTACGGATGAAGTGCACTAAGACGGACCTCGCCGGGTTGGGCATGGTCAGGCAGATTCCAGGGGGAGAGACGGAAGAGTTCTTCCTGAGTAATGGACGGGAGGTAGCTGGCCCTCGAAAAAAGAGAAGATCAGCACTTGAAGTGCGCCCGAGCAGCAGTTGGCATCTGTGGGATGACGATTAAGGGTTTTCCATGGATATGCTGATGGATTAATGGCGTTTATAGAAGGGATGGGAAGGGTCTCATATCTGCGCGCAGGCATTATCTGAAAAGTCGCCTGGGAAACAGATCACAGGTCCACAGTTACAATTAGGAATACCAGTCCCCCTTTTGTGCATTGTCAGTGTTGATGGTCAATTTTCGTGTTTGTTTGAGAATCATAATGTGAGTTTTGACTTGCCTCCTGAAGCAAGCTGGGTATAAGGAGAGTAAAGGCTGTCCGTTTTCCTGCAGCGCAACAAAACATAGGGAGTATATCCAAGTCCATGATCTCATACACGTCCGATATTGTACAGTCATTTCAACCAGTCTTTTCCATCCCATACTCCAATGGCCTCTGGCCCCGCCACCCCAACCCTGTTCCAGAAACATGTACGCCGGTATATGTACAGAATAAATACAGCGAGACCGAGCCCAGCTCAAGTCTCGCGGTCGATTTGGGGATGAATCATGCAAAACTCTTCCCCTTGAGCTTCTCTTCGCTAACCACTGGCTGCGAGATCTTGCCGTTCATCACACCCTTGCCGCCTTCAATGGTGTCGATGTTGTTTCCGCCCTTGCGGCGCTTGAGGAAGTCGCGGAACGTCAACGCGATGTCGAGCCCGGAGATCGAGGATCCGAGGACGAAGACTGTCGACAGGCCGAAGCCGAGCATAAGGGCCAAGTCGAAGGGGACGACTTGCGTGAAGCAGAGCGCGACGGAGGACAGGTCTGCAAAGCCGGTGATGACGGAGGCGAAGGAGAGAATGAGGAAGAGCTGGTTCACGTAGACTCTGATGTTTGGGAGGGCGGTCAGGGGGATAGGTGGGGTGCGAGCGTTGGGGAGGGGAGGGGGCGCGCGGGCTTTGATGGCGAGGTGGAGGAGGAACGCGCCGATTCCGACGAGGGTTGTGAGGAGGCTGATGATCTGTTGATGTCAGTTGAGAATTCAAAGGGTTTGCGGAAGGGGATGGGGGACGTACTCCGTGGGCAGTGCGGAAGTGGCCCGATTTGCCAAAGACCAGGACGCCGAAGATGAGGACGACCACCGTTGACGGCGCAATGATGAACAGCCACATGATGTTGTTCCACCTATGCACGTTGGGGAGGATGTGTGGAACGTTGATTCGGACGAGGAGATTGCGCATGTGTTCGAGACCGATGGCGAGTGGAAGCACGTTGATGTACGCGACGATGGCGAAGAGGACTGGACACATGGTTAGCCACACAGCTGTTGTTTTCTCCAGGCAGAAGACACTTACTGTGAAGAACGAGGAAAGCGATCCATCCAGGGAGTTTCATCCCGTTAATCTCCACACCACTCGCAGCGCCAATGATGTTGTTACCCAGAGCATCCCGGACGATGCCGCCGTCGATGGCGTAGAAGTTGCCCTCGTTCGCAATTTTGATGATGCCCGTCGGGATGGCCTGCTTCAGCACCTTTGTCACGTTGCCGTTATTATTGAACTGGTCCAACGCGACTGTTTTGCTCTTCAATAGACCCAGGAAGACGAGTCCCAGACCGCCCACACCTTGGCACGTCAAGGCATTCACGCCCGCCTGCGCCGCCATCGAGATGGTCTGCGCGTTGATCACGACGGAGAGGTTGAAACCGTTCGTCGTGTTGACGGAGACCACCGGAGGCACGTTCTGGTTGTCCTGGCGCGGGACGAGGCCCAGTCCACGACGCTGGGCAGGGTTGCTCGGCGTCGCTGATGGCGCCGCCGGTGCCGGTGCCGGTGCTCCTCCTTGTGCCGGTGTTGATGCTTGAGGCATCGGCGTGCCTTGCGGATTCGCGATGAGGGCCGAGAAAACAAGGACGCCTTGCCCGCCGATACCAACGCCGAAACCGCTGGCCGCGCCGCCGAGGGAGTCGTCGAACTGGACCTTGGAGTCCGGCAGCCCGTTGGCCGGCATCGTCGCGTTGCCCTTGATGAGGGAGTCCACGCCGCCCATCCCCTGGATCGCGTCGCCCGCCCCCTGAAGGAACCCGCGCGCGAAGCCCTGCGCGACCTTGGAGACTTCGATCTTTTGCCCGTTGAAGTCGATCGTGGAGGGGATGCCGCCGCCGTTCTTCTGCATGTTCATCGACGAGCCGAGCCTGTTCACCAGCTCGGTGGCCGTGCCGTTCTGCAGGAAGCTGCTCGTCAGCCCCTTGGCGAAGGTCTGCGTGATGCCGCCAAAGTCGATCTGTCCGTCGGGCATCTGCTGCATCGGGACCGCCTGGTCGGGCTGCAGCCCCAAGCCCACGGTCGCGCCCTGGCCCAACCCTTTGCCGAAGCCGGACGCCGCCGCCGGGAGGATGCGCATGATGGTCCGCGTGGTGTTGGGGTTGCTGGCCTGGTTGAAGAGGGAGTTGATGTCGATGTTGGAGGTGACGGACTTGGTCAGCCCGAAGCCGAAGGTGCCGATGACGTTGGGGATGCTGGAGTCGTTGACGGGCTCGAGGCTGACGGCCGCGTTGGCGTTGAGCTTGAGGCCGGCGACGGTGCCGTTGCCGAGGCCCTGCGCGAGGGACATGGCGATGGGCTGCAGCTGGTTCGTCACGTTGCCGCCGAGGCTGGAGATGTCGACGGAGCCGATGAGCGTGGAGGTGAGCCCGACGCCGAGGTTCTGGATCGCCGGGTTGAGGCCCGTGGCCTCCATCTTGTTGTCCGCGGCGACCTTGGCGGCGACCTGCATCGTCTTCTCCTGCGAGGAGAGGTTGAGGCCCTGGGCCGCGCCGGCGCCGACGCCGATGCCGAGGAACATGGCGGGGCCGTCGAGGTTCTTGACGAGCGAGTTGCCGATGTTGGAGAGGCCGTCTTTCAGGGGCTGGAGGAGGGGCGCGAGAATGCCCCCGGCGGTGTCGTTGCCGCCGCCGCCGCCTCCGAGAAGCCCGGAAAGAGGATTGCCGCCGCCGCCACCGCCGCCGCCGCCTGCTCCTGGGAGACCTGGAAGACCAGGAAGCCCACCTCCTCCTCCACCTCCTCCTCCTGGAGTAGGAGCTCCCGGAAGACCTGGGAGGCCGGGCAGTCCAGGGGGCGCGGCAGCACCGCCTCCGTCAGCAGCACCGTTAGCCTGTGCTGTTGCTCCGCCGGTGAATGCGTTGGCTGCCGAGTTGAAGAGGTCACCCAGCCCGCCAAACTGTCTCTTGACTGGTCTCGAACTCTCCGTTGCCGTCTCTTCGGCCTCCTCCCCCAGGCCCTCGAGGCTTCTCTTGATCTTCTCCTTGTAGTCTTGCAGGATCTGCTTCGTCTCGTCGAGCTGAGGCGACTCGTACCGCGCAGCGAGGGTGTCTGACAGGTCGACGGTGAAGTCGACCATGGACATGAGCGTCCGCCGCAGCTTGGGGTCGTTGCCCAGCGCGTCGATCGTCTCTGCGGAGACGATGGAGTCGAGGGCCTGGCCCCACGAGGTCAACTCCCGCTTTGTCACTGCCCGGCTGTTGATGTTGGGACGGGGGTACAGTTGATCCCTGATCTCCCTGCCGACGCTGAAGATGGAGAAGACCATGAGGAAGCCTATCATGATGGTCGTCAGGGTGTTCCGGGGCGGTGGAGGAGGAGGAGGCGGTTGGTGATGTTGCCTCTCCGGGGCCTCTTCTGGTGGTGAAATCTTGTTGTTCATCTCCATGATGGAATCCATTGTAGTGGATGGATGGATGGATGGATGGTGAGTCTACGGGGACATTAAAATGGAAGGGGCTTTGGGTATCTCTAATAAGCAAATGCGGAAATAGAAACAAAGAGGCTGCCAGCAGTCGTGGTGATAATAAGAAGGGGCTATGTTGATTTAACCGGTATAGAATACCAGATAAGGTAAGGAAACAAAAGAACCAAGATAGAAACGCTGAGGGATGAACGATGAGATATAGGAGAGATGGATCACCGCCTAGTTGGATCTCTAGTCTAAAACATGGAGTGACGATCACCGTGATATGGAGCCCTCCGGAAGCCCCCCCAAGGGGGTGTATGGTGTGGTATGCGTCGTCCATTCTGCGGCGGGATTCCGCCTGCTTTACACAGCTCATTGGTCCATTCGGTCCTTGAGTAGTGATTGACTGACTTACAACCGGGGGCCCAGGTGTGGCCCGCCCGGGATGGGCACATTTGTATGGTGGAACCGGGAGGAGCCCCCTTGCGAGCGTCCCAGACGTTCTCTGCCGGGGCCGAAAGTGGCCCACTGACAGACGCACAAACGGTCCCGCGACGTCACAAGCATCTTCTACGCCAGTCCAGAGAGAGGTGGCTTGCGTGTTACGTGGTCGTGTGTACTAACTGACTACTACATCCGGTGTTGAGGAGAGAGAGAGAGGCACGTCGGTGGTCGGAACGGGGTACCGGGGCTGGGGGGATGGAGAGTTCTGTCAGTGACGGGCAGTCTTCCCGGAGCCAAGAGTGTTTCCAGGAGGTTACAGTTAGGCTATAGAGATGTGTCAACCGAACGCTAAGTGTGCGCTGGAAAAGGCTTGTCTTGTTAGTCTCTATGGGTGAGAGAGAGCCCAAGAGGGTAGTTAGAGTTATGTCTGCAGGGTGTGCACGTCCGAGAACCGGTAGAGAGGAAGAGTCAGAGGGAGGGAATGGGAGAGAGGAGCAAAACAAGGTTGAATAGAGTAGGTGTGCGCGATGCGAGGTTGGGCTGAATACGTGTACGAGATACGAACTGCTTAGGGCAAGTCGGTCATAGGAGATGGCGCCTAACGGTGTGTGTGAGGGTGACATGGGCAGGGAGACGGGATGAGCAGAGTTAGCATGCAGTATGGTGCGCAGAAAAGAAAAAGGAACACGGTTGTTAAGCGGTGGTCCACGATGGGGGCAGGGTAGTTTGGGAGTTTCAGACGGTCGAGTGACGTTGCGGCGGTGGCTTGGTGATTGGTCGATGGGTGTAAGTGACACTTTTTCGCTGACCTGTGGCTGCTGATGTAATAGACGAATTAAGCTGTTTGCTCCATGGATGTTGGATCTGAGAACCAGCAAGAGACGGGAAACAGTCCATGGGACACCCATGTCTCAGATCAACAACAGTTCCTCAGTGGCGGGCAGTGAAGTGGTTGTGATGTGACACGATCTGACAAGGAACTCATAGAACGCAGAGATGCAGAGACGTAGAGATAGGCGCACATACGTCAAACCCTCTATTGGGAAGGTACTTCGGGGAACGCAGCGACCAGGCAGCGGTGTTAGTGTTGTTTGTTGTATGGTGTTGCTGTTGCTCTTGTATGGCATTGGTGGGCCACAGCGTCATTCAGGCGCCATGCAACTAGTCACCCTCTGACAGCCAGTCCCAGGGTCCCTGAGCCACTCTGACAGCTCCAGCCTCTGAAAAAAGAAAACTCGCAAGATGCCCGCAAGACCTTTCCCAGAGAGGAAAGACCCTGCAAAAACGAGCCGTACTCGGGTTGCTGGGGCTTGCCTACCTGCCACCTCACCTGTCTGACACTTGACATGTCTCCCTCCCTCCATCCATACTACAGCACTACAGCGTACATATCTTCCAGGTTGCCTTACTAGTGCCTGCCTACCGCCATAAAAGAGCCCCAACCATAAAGCCACAGTTGGTTCATTTGCCTTAGTCAGCTCTTGGCACCTATTGGACCTCCACTAATCAACGGCGACCCGTTGCCGGCAGCCACAGAGGCTCTTTCCCTCGGTCAAGAGGCCCGGAGAAGGTACGTACCCTTCCGTGCCTCCCCCTCCTGATTGCCTGATTGGGGAACCTGCTCATCGTGTCCGAGTTCGTATCATGAAGCACAAACACCACACGACTCTCTCTCTCTCCCTCAAGGAACCTTGCTCGACTGTCAAACACGCCGTCCGCTCCAGCTGCTGTACAGCCTCCCTCAGCCATTCGCCTCCCCTCTGCATTTCCCCACACTCAAGCCATCATCACGACATACACCGGACGCACCACACCGCCGCACCCTCACAACACGGACACGGGGGGCCTCGTTCGGCTTGCACACCCATTTGATACCTTTGACACCTTCTAGCGTCCGCCGCTTATTCCACCGCCCTCCAACCGTCGTCCGACCCGTCACTAGCGCCGCCGTCGGTGTTCGTTGAACCTGTCAGGCCTTTACACTCTGCTTGACGTCCAACCTTGTCTGCCGCCAAGCTTCACCACCACCACCCCCTATTGGAACCAATTCATGACGTTGCTAGTGTGCCTGTCTTACCAAGCTCACATCGCCCGATGGATATGAATTCCCATCCATGCTCATGCCCAGCCCATCGATCTGTCTCTTCGCAAGGACGTGACGGCCATGACGCCGCGGATGAGACCGAGCACGATCACGGTGCCCATCGCACCCAACGAACCACGGCCATCCCTGCTCCGTCCGCCGCGCGGGTGAAGCCCCCGACGCCTTGGAAGGCACTGCAAGCGTGTAGAGGGTTTGACTTGCGCACATGGGTTGCCGCATCCGGACATGAGCCGATAACGACAACTACTTCGCCTTGCTCATCGTCAGTGTCGTCCACGGGAGACACCACCGCGGATACAACCGCAGCCTTCCACCGTTTCCCGGAGCTGCCCTACGAGTTGCGTTCCAAGATCTGGCTCATGTGCCTCTCCTGGCCGCGCATCGTCGTGATCCGCGGGTTCGTGGACTCCAGCGCGCCCGGCAATGAGACGTCCGGCAACGAGTTTGGCAATGTTGCATGCAACGCACACTGGTACTGCGAGAACAGGAGCCCCGCCCTCTTCCGCGCGTGTTCCGAATCCCGCCGTGAGGCGCTGGCCTTCTTCAGGATCCACCTGCCCATGCGCTCGCCCGACCCTAACAGCAACGGCCTCCCGTCCCTGAATCAGCGAAACCCGGCGTGGGAAAGGATCTACATTAACCCCGACTGGGACCTCGTCCTCTACCAAGGAGACAGCCGTTCGATGAACATGCCCATCCTTGCCAGCGACCTCAAGGCCTACGATCCCAAGGGCGAGGGCGTCGCGCACTACGGGTCCCAGAGCATCTGGCAGGTCAATCCGGACCCTGGCTTCGGGATGGCCACTCTGAGCGAATCGCTGGCCTTCCTCAAAAGCTTTGTTTCGTGTACCACCGATACGTCAGACCTGGCCCGTCCACTGGGCGAGGGCTACATCCATGCCGTCGCCGGCGAGGTTGGCCAGGCGGGCATGGAGAGGGTCGACTGGGCGTCGCACTCACGCATGCTAATGAGGACCCCAAGCAACAGCATGGTCCGTAATACTCTGGTCAATGGCAAAAACGTAGAACAGCGTGTCGTCGACGACCTCGTCACGGTCGAGATGAGCGGGCGCATTCGCAACACCTCCGTGCGGAACGCACTCAGCGCTCCGGCGACAGGCCTCGTGCTCCAGCTAGCATGGCAACCTCCGGACCGCAAGATCTCACATGTCATGCACCTGACTACGGCACCGTTAACGGTATAAGTGGTGAGCGTCGATACTTCTCCTCGCTGTGCCCTTTCGGGTAGGTTTCTATAACTGTTCGTGGGTCCCCCCGTCGTCTGCTGCCACATCTTCATCACGGCCCGGTGTCGGCACTGCGTTATGCTGAAGGGGGGAAGAAACAAAAAGTTGGTGACGAAATGTGACTTCGTCGGTCTCTTCATTGCGTTGCGTTATTGGGATGATATCTTTTTCGTCAATGTTTTACACCTATGATACAACAGACGTCTCTCTTTTTCGTCGGCGTTATCGCTTGAGTGAGAGCGGCTTCAATATTCTCTCCCTGATAACTCTGCCTGCCACCTCGGCGCCGTGCTGGAGGGTGATGGCTCCGACAATGGCAAACACTGCCGAGTTGAGCACAATCTGCTGACCTGATCCGGCAAGGTTTTCAGGCTGAGGAACGTTTCTTTCGTTAGCCATACGTGTACAAGTGCGTGTGTGTTTTGTTGCCCCCC
>JABGLZ010000655.1:3713-43386 GCA_014705045.1 Colletotrichum theobromicola | reverse complement strand
ACGGGCCACGAGGAAAAGAAGGGGGGACGAAGTGGACGACAGGACTAGGGGACGGGAGCGAGCCGGGGGGGGGGTCTGCGGTACATCAGGTACCTGCATCTGCGGTCTGCGGTCTGGTCTGCGCTGGAGCAGCTGGGCCATGCCTTGCCTTGCCTTGCCCTGTATGGGAATGGGAAGGGGGGGACATGGACTGGGACCTGACCCGGGGTGGGAATCAGAGGACTGGGGCCCTTGGGAGCAGGGGTGGATGAAGTGTGGATGGGGGGGCGAGGGCTTGTGCTCTTGCAAGAAGACGGACAGGCCAGGCCAGGGTTAGGAGCAACGAACGATGGACGACGCAGAGGCAGAGAGGGTGAGTGGGAACAATGGAAGGGACAGAGGCGAGGCAGAGGCAGAAGCAGACAGACGAGAAAGAGGGGACAGTGCTCGTTGCACAAAGTGAATAAGGCCTTGGACCCATGGACTCCAAGAAGACAAGGAGTGAGAGCCGAGAAAGAGACGAGAAAGACAAGAGAGGGGAGAGACAATGCTGCAGCTGGACTGAGAGCGAAAAAGAAGTCACTCACTCAGACCAAACCAAAGCAAGAGACAGAGAAAGACCAGACCAGACAAGAGATGCAAATGCAGGCAGGAGGTACAGGGTACGTACCGGTCCTGATGTGTCTGCTGTGTCTGCTTGTCATGGCTTGGGCTTGGCTTTGGGTCGACTGCATCCGAGACTTGGCAGGCAGGCTGTTGCATAGATTTCCATAGCAGAAGCAGGAGGCAGAGGGAGGCAGTGGCAGTGACAGCATGCAATCACAGCCGTAGTACGGCTTGGTACTCTCAGGTGCTGTCCAGTCGTAGGTATTACCCTCGGGGAAGAGAACAGACACCAGAGAGCCAAGTCCCAAGCGCCTTAGCCAAGTACCCTTCCACGCACGCGCAGTCTCAAAGTGAGATCAACAGAGCAGCAGAGAGTCTTAGCTCCCCTCGCCTGGCCTCGCGGGTCCCTGCACAATTTTCCCTCATTATTTCCTTCTTGTTGTAGCGCCGATTTGTTGCCTCTTGTCTTTACTCGCGAGGGTGTAGCGTCTCTCGGGAGCAGGCCGCTGACACTAGGCTAAAATGTGAGGTGCTGGTGAGGTGCATGTCGAGGTGTGAAGGGGTACGACTACATGGTACCTTGGGTACCGACATGCCGCCTAGCGCAGATATGGATGGTCGCTGTGTTGTGGTGTATTGAAATGGAGGGTCCTACTACTGCTGCTGACGACCCTCCGTCATGAATTATTTTCGGGCTGCGAGCGACTCGGCGTGCCAGGCCCAGTCCAATCCAGTCCAGGGCGCCAAAATCAAAATCAACCACCACGAGGAGGTGGCCATTGGCAGGGTGCCAGGGTCGTTGATTGCCGGGGCGCCACACACACGCTGCACGTTTTTTTAGTGCGTCGTCGTGCTGGGGACACACACCAACGCAGGCCAACCATCCCTGGCACGCTGTCGGTGACGTGCGGCGAAAATAATGGGATGGATGGACTGGTCAGTGGTTGGTGTTGACGAGATGGATTTGACGATGAGATCTCGGTGACTGTCCACCCCCGAATCTGGCCCAGTCATCCCTGACAGGTGAGAAATGCAAATAGCGAACCCTTCAAGACGTCTGCAGTACATCGGACCAGCAGCAAGCAGTGTGAATAGTGATTGCTTCTTCAGCTGAGAGGAAACAGAAACAAGCCTGGGGGCGGAGGAAGAGGCGCATCGAGGAGAAACATGCCGTCGTAAGCCGCCGCCTCTTTGGCCTGTACCACGCAGGACGCAGCAAATGAGTGCCGCAGCCACACACGCGCGTATTCGTAGTCTGAGAGAGAGACGAAAATGGGCAGAAGCAAACATGGAGTTTGCAGATGCAGATGCCGTTGGCCATAGCCGCCGCCGCCGCCGAGAGGGAGCAGGAGCAGCAGCAGCAGCAGCGAGACGACGACGCCGTTTCGATGTGCAGCAACGAGACGCCCGTCGCTGTGGATGGGCCCGTCTGGTTGGTTCCTGCCGCCCGGGTTCGTCAGCGTCGTCGTCCTTTCAGTGGACGCTGGACGCTGGAAGCCAGAGAAATGGAATGTCTCTGTGTTTTGGCTGTTTGGGATCCTTCCTCGAGGTATTCTTTTTTCCAGAAACCAGCGTTGCTTCCGTCTCAAACCCGGACATGGACCTACGTACCTGGGTCTGGACCTGAACCGTTCCTTCCCTCATCGCAGTTTCTTACGGTTGCCTCACTCCCTCCTTCCTTGAAGCAGGAGATATCCGTAAGGGAAGGTGACCTGATCTGATCTGAGGTGAGGTCCTTCCCTCCCGACTGCAGTCGCCGTTGCTCTTGCCGTTGCTGTTGCTGTTGCTGCTCCCCTTTTGCCCCTGGAAAAATCTGGCAGGAACCTCCCTTCCTCGTTACGGACAGTAGCGCCTACCCTTCTGCAGGGGTAGGTACGTATGTGACGGAGGCTAGTCCAGAGACGGAAAGGCGTCGAGCGTAGCGGTTCCCTTTTTGGGCGCTGCGGCAGCCAAGCGCGCTTGTGAGTGGCCGTGCCAAGTCAAACAAGCCCAACGCCTGGAGACGCTGGCCGTCGATCCTCCCCACTGGGGCCTGTTTCGACCCTGTCATTTCCATAAATCTGTAACGTCCACCTCGCCTGCATTCTGGTCGCTTTCCATCTGGCTGGCGCTTTGCGTGTCCCACCGAAAGTGCACTCAATCAACACGACGACGGACTTTAACCGTCAGACACTGAACCACTGACTTGCTGGCTGACTGACTGTCTGACTACCTGCCTGCCACAACTGCACCTGACTCTTGGGAGACGCGGTGCACCGGAGCTGATGCTGATGCTGACACTGATGACACTGACTGACTGCGAGACTGTGCAACTGTCAAACCCAGCCTTACGTACACCCATGCCTCTCTCCCTAAACCTCAACACCCGACATCGCCAATACTATGCAAGTGCACACCACAATGTATTGCCTCTTGGCTCGGCTTGGAGGTTACGAATCGCACTCGTCGTCGATACCCTCACAAGCCGCAACCCTCGCGACATGCCACCTCTTGGCTCGTTTCCGTCAGCATCACCAATATGTCTTGACTCTGCGCTATTCCTCTGGGCTTGCGTCTATTCCTTCCCCTCCTGCCTCATGCAAAACCCTCTGCTCCGGTGGTGGATGGCATCACATAACACATCCCAAGACCACACGTTGTGTCTCAACCGCATCGCAGCCATCTCGCAGATACGCTTTGCATCTGCAGCCATCACTCGACCCGTCATTCATTCCCCCCCATCTCCGCATCCCAATTCTTCCCTCCGATTTCCCCATGTAGTAGTCCACACCTTCGTCGGTCTTCAGCAACACCTTCCACACCCCCATCTCGGTCCCGTCGTCGACTGGCCCAGACGGACTCCGCCATCCCGGCAACGAAGCTTTTCTTCATTTCATCATGACGGTCCTGTACATATCGCTAAAGCCCATATCCCGTCCAACCCGTAATGACGATGCGGGCATGCATACCTACTCGCTCGCTCCTCGTCCTCCCCATCGTATGGTCCCATGGACCGTGACTAACTGCGACTGCCGTCTGCCGAATCCCGTCGTCCCCTCTCTTGGCATCCCTGATCTTGCCATGTGTGCCCGTCCATCCCGCCGCGAGGTCCACGAGTTCCTTGCCCGGCACCGAGAGAGAGCATCCTGCACACGGCCTTCTCCGCTCCTTTCTTCCCTCACGTCACTCACACCACACTGACCGACTGATCGATCCCGCTGTGTAAGCAACTCTAAAAAGAAATGACCCCCCCTCCTCGAATGCTTCCTCCGAGGCACGTCCGACCCACCCCTGGCTCGTGGACGATGAACCGACTAACGTGCGGCTCGGCGTGCAAGCCCAACGGCGCAAGCCACACGCCGTCGCCGCAGCCTGGCTTCTTTCTCAGTGCTTGAGCCGCCTCCCGCAATTTCAAAGGGGAGATATCAAAAAGCAACTCAGTGCAACACCAAGCATCCAATGGCTTGTCTAGTCTTCACATCCAGGACTCTGTCTAATATCACGCTCTCAATGCAAGTCAGCATGGCACATCATGCAAAACGCACCATCACCTGAGCTGAACCAAACTGAAGGAGAGAGAAAAAAAACATCTCAACACCTCGGCCGGTTCGTGTTCTCAGGCCCGCAGCCGTCCGTCCCATGGCGCCCATTCTCAGCAATACGACCTTCGAGGAGCTTCTTTCGAAACCGTTGAAACCCCGTGAACCTCCCTATGTTTTTTTTTCGCGTCCGAACCCTGCCCTTATGTCACCGTCCCCCCATCCCCCCCTTTCGCACCCTAAACTCCGGGGCGACGCTTTGAGGGGTGCTTGGGGATTGTCGCGGGAGATTGACGGGCGGAGCGTCTGTGGTTTAACCTGTTTTGACGGTTGACGTGACCCCCCCTCCCCTTCCTCCTGCTGGCCCCTCGTCGGTAGGATCGAAGCGGTCGATGCGGAGAACAGACCATAGCCAAAGGGAAGCCGACGGCGGCGGTACATACATGCTCTCTACCAACGGCGGTGGGCAAAAGGCGACATCAGGAGCCCAAGACTCATAAACCGTAAATGTGCTCCGACGCGGGGGAGGAAGTCAACCTCAGTCACCAGGGCCGAAAGCAGTCCCCTGCACAATAAGCTCTTCCAAAAAAGCATTCCTGTCAGATCCTCCCCCAGAGACATGCGAGCCGCATCACAGTGTGTGGGTGAGTGAGTGTCTTCAACATGCCAAAAAGGCGGGTTGCATCCGCGGTGGGCAATCTGGCGTAGGGACGATGATCTCTCGTCGCAAGAGAACCCCCGGGGACCAAAAAAAGAATCGAATCGCGGCAAGGCGACGCTGCCAAGACACCCTTGTGCCATATCCCGTCCCGTAGTTCTGGCGTGCAGGCGACTAAGGCCCAGACCCGTCCTGTGTGTCTCTCTTTCTCGCGTCTGTCTCTTGTCTTTCCCCAGGTTTAGGTAGGTTGGTCTAACAGTCTGGGTACCAAGCGAACCTGTTCATCGCAGGTAGGCTGTATCCGGTTTGCAATACATTGCAACCTTTGCGAAAAGCTCACGCCACGGAACGAAATGTGCGGTTCGTTGGTCGCAGGCAAAAAGAAGACGGGAAGGAAATGCTATATCTGCGATTGCAATATATCGCACACCGGCAACTCGACGATCCAGCTCCTGAAAGAAGGCTGAACCTTTTTTTTTTCCCTTCCTTCTCAGCCCCGGGGGGGTTTGTGCAAGGTTCAACCGGGGGTCCCGAACGGCGGACGGCGGCCAACGACCAACCAACCCATAGCAATAGGTAGGTAAGGTAGCCATTGACTCCGCCGTACCCTATTTTTCGACGTTTATGCGCCGAGGCCGGGACCAAGAGGCTCAGACGTCGTGTTCGTCCTCGTCGTCGTTCGCCTGCTCTATATAGATTAAAGCGCCCGTCAGAAGAGACTTCTCGGGACGTTGGAAAAGGTTGCAAATTTTAACGGGGAGCCGCAAGGTGATCGTCGTTCGGGCGGGGAAAGTACGCATTTAACTTTTTGTAGTGTAAATATACGCAGAATCCAGTCGTTCGCACGAATTGGTAAAATACAAAGTTAAAGCTGAGGGGCGCGGGGGGAGGGGAGATGATCTTCTGCCATCCTCCGAAATTGCGACCGCAATTTGGACGACAGGAAAGCTGTGTGTGTATATGCGTGTAAGTATGTATTGCGCCGCACGATCCGCAAGACGGCTTCAACTCTAATTGACTACTGCGCCGTTGATTGCGTTGATTGCGTTATGGGTGATGCTGTTGCGTGCCGAGCGAGCGAGCGACAAATCTAATCTGGCCCGGAGGTTTAACGGAAAACTCTCACTACCTTAATTGATGGCAACCGTAATGAAGCAACCCTTTTTACTGTGGTCCAGAACAGTTCGCTGTATCGGTACGGATATTGGTTGGTGAACTGCGGCGAGATCATGGAAGTTCTGCTGCCCCCGGAAGACAGCACAGCACGTACAAAACACCGCTGTATCGTAGGAAATTTCCCGCAGGACCAGGCTATGAATGATTCCGTACAAGACTGAGAGAGGTCGCGCACATGGGCCCTTGCCAATCATCGGAGCTAACGTTGCACGAAGGTGGTAATCGAACGCGCACGTTCCGTTCAATTTATTTCTTTTTGGCTTTTGCTTTGCTCTAATCTCGGGAGCCTCCCCATCTCGGAATGGAGCGATCTCTCTTTCTGGCGAACCGTGGCATGGTTGATGCAGGTACCTTGAGGTACCTAAACTACCTTACACACTGGATTTGTGCAAACTGGTTTGTTGCTGCTGCATCTTGCTGCATGTTGCTGTTGCACAAAAACGGTGGCCGCGCAGCGATGACATCCCACTGGTCGGTCATCCCACAAAAACCACGACGGCGGGGATTTTCTTAGTTAGTCCGGCCGCCGCAGAGCGAACGTTCGGCGGCTGTTTTGAGACATGGACGCGGCCGTCTCGGGATGCGGGAGGACGAACCGCAGACGTCCCGAAGGGCAGGCTTGATATGCATTTTTCTGCTGCTTTTTTAAGAGGTGCTTACGACGGCGTGCTTCATAATGCTCTCTCTATCATGAGAATGAATCGCCGGGTTCGCTGTTTGGGGGAATGCTGCACCGTGCTGCGCATACATACGGACGTCTTTGGGGGAGGGAGGGGAGCCATGACTTGTTAGCCGGCGATGACTGATGCCAGAAGCAGAATCGCCACGTGCGGTTCGTCGTCATCGTCGTCTACGACGCAATATCCGTAGGTGTGTACTATCGCTACGGGGATTCAATCTCCTAAGAAGATCCACCGGCTCCGTTGGAGAGGCCTCGCGGAGGCGCGGGCGGCGGAGGAAGGGAGACAGGGCCGGAGATATCGCGGTGGGCTGACGAGGACGAAATCTCCGGCAACTCAGATGCCAATGAGAATCTCTGCAATTATTGAACCCAATATCAGCCTCTGGCTAGTTATTCGTCCGGCTGGGCTGTCAAAAGCCGGACAAGCGACGACCTTGCAGCGGACGACGCAAGCGAGCAAGGCTTGGTTCATCTTCTTTTTCATGGAAGACGACCGAGCCTCCAGAATCCAGGCCTCGAGGGGGGCGCGGAATTCCCAGCGGTGAGGAGCGCTATGAAGGGGATAGATTAATAGCGACCGAGATTTATGCCATGGCCCATGGGGCCCGTTCAAAGTCGTGCAAGGCCGTTGCTGGTTCTTCCCTTCTCCCTTCTCGAGCGCGGCTGAAGGGGACGTTCTCCACTGGAGTACAAGACCCATGGTGAAGCACAGCGCCAGACTGAAAAAAGACCAGACGACAGTTGGAAGGCTCCTGTGCTGGTGCTGGTGCCAGGGGGTTCGAGTGACGGGGGAGAAGGAAAGGAAGAAAAAAGAGGCGCCAGCACCCAATCGGCTACGGTGAAACAGGCGTGGCGCGGCGGGTCTGGGTGCAGGTGATTGGCTGTGACGGACTGGACATGACAACGGATGAAACATCGACGGGCCTGACAACTCGTGCAGGCCTCGAGACAGGGCTAGACAGCAGGCAGGGGGAGGGTCATTGATCATTGCGATTGTGCTTTACATTTTGCCCATTGTGATGTGATGCAGCAGCAAGTGCATTGGACGTTTGGAGGCGCCGGTTCCCTGGCGGAGGAGCGAACGGTTCGAGGTGACGACGCCAGTCTCGGAGAGCCGCCCACGCCATCCCATCTGCGCCGCTAGGTTGTGTAATGTGTGTTGTTTGTGGTTATGTGTGATATCCCAGATTGGGCATGGCTGGCATCTAGAATACAGGCATTGTGCGTGTTTGTGAGACTCTGATTCTGGTGCGTGCATGCTGATGATGGCTGATACGCTCGAATCCATACAGATAGAAACGGTGGACTTGGTACTATACAATATACAGAGGATACGGAGGCCCTGACTAACCGACATTCGACGAACCATTCATTGGCCCGGGTGGTTGTGGACGACAAGCCATAACGCATCGTCAGTCCACTGTCCACCACCGCTGCGCTGAAGAGATGAAGGAGGGGCACCGTCACCCCCGTCCACGATGCGACGCTGCACGCATGCAAACATCGCCGCGCCCTCGCTTACAAGCAATACATCATTTTGTTGTAAAGAGCACATCGGCTACGATACGTACCCCGTATGCGTTCGTACAGCCGCAATGTCAATACATCGTTATCCCGGGATCCGAAATAAAGGGCAATCTGGTATGTAGAAATATTGCGTTTCTCGTGTAATTCTTCCTGGGTCTAGAACGCAACACGAGGATATGCGGCTGTCTCGCGCCTTGGCTTGCATCCTCGGAAGTTTAGTCTTCCATATCTACTGGTCCCGTGTCTCCAATCTGATCGGCGCCCGGCACGATCTCGCGCATTCATGTTGCAAAGGATAGATTGTGTTCTTCTTCGATGCCCAGTCCGGCCCGGGTGGCTGGCTGTTCGCTGCCAACGGCCCGCCGATTCGGCCCCTTCCATCTCCGGAGCTTAACATCAAACCCGGCTTCTCTCGAACCCGTCCGCTCCCCGTCACCGACGACCTTACCTTTGACTGAAAATAAATCCACGAGTAGGAGACCACCGTTTCGTGTGTTCAAAGTCTGAACGTTTTTTTGTCCGTCTCTCTTCACCCAAAACGATCCGAACGCCTTTCGTTGGCAAGACCGTACCTGTCACAGATAGGGTGAACCCACGCAGCCGTGACCATTCCGCGGCGCGAGTGTCAGCGCTGCGTTCTCTATCCGCAACGCAGGCAACGAGATGGCATCCGCCGTCACCCCCGTTGCCGTCGACGTTCGTCGTCAGACAAACCTGCCACTTCTCTCGGATCTTCAGACGAGTTTCTCTCTGTCTCTCCCGCGTTCGGTATCGAAAGCCCACCTGCGTTCGTCATCCATCTCCAACACGAACCAACTCCTGTATGTTTTGGAACCCGACGAACCACCCCCGGAGGCATAGACAAAAGGAAGAAAAGCCCACGCGTCTTCGAACATTGCCAAGACCTTCCTCTTCCCGGGAAACAAAAATGCTTGTTTTTCTTCGGAAGGCGAAAGGCGGAAAAAATGCTTTGGAACCGCGCGAATCCCTAGCCCGCGTACGCCCACTTTTCGGTAACCGTTGGTAGGTCTTGGCAGCAGTTCTGAATCACGAGGAATTGCGCGTCTGCGCACCCGCGCTTGTTGACTGGTGAAAAGGCAGACAGTGAGCCCTGGTCCTGCCAGCAGCAGCTCGGAAAATCCGACGTTTGACGCCGCAAGAGGTGAGAGAGTGTGCGTTGGGCCGAAGAAACTCCCCCTTGGTACTACTACTACTACTACTACCCCCCACAATCATCCCCCCTCCATGCCGATTGAGCTTGTTCCAAAAGACTGGAGCCAGAAAGTGGGGGTGGTAACGTAGCCAGCCAACAAACCGCACCTTGCTCGTTGCCTTTTTTTGCTATCACCCGCATACCGAACAAGCATATGTTTTGGCAGTGGTGAATCTTTCGTAGATCATGTTTTGTGGTCTGATTTGCGCCTGGGTGCGTGGTCTCGAGGTTTCGGAGAAGAGGGTCGTCTGGTTGAAAGCCCGTATCCTCTAGCCGACGTGTAACCTTGTTTTCTCACTTCATCCTGCCAGGCTGCTCCAATCCATCCATGGGGAAAGCGTCACAGAAGTCTTTGGTGACAAATCGCGGGAAAGGAAACGGGATGAAGACTGGAGTGCGGCGCCGATCGGTCGAGAAGCAAAGGACAACCTCCCCGACCCATCCGGCGATCCTGGAAGCCTGCTCTCCCCTCGGTCGGCGAACGCCGTGCGTCGACGGCCCCGGTTATGCTTGGTCTCTGACGGGTTATATCAAGGCTATTCTAAGGTACCCGCGTACGACGCCGACGCCAAACCCCCCTCCCCCAGGCCCGCCGCCCGCCTTGTCGGATGGTAGGATCCGAGGCGCCGATCCCTCGAGTTCGCTTTGATATCATATCAAATCGTCGGGTTGGCGTTATAGCGTGTTGACGATTGGCGATGGCGCGTCTAGTGTCGTGACTTGTTATTGTTTCAATATGCGGTTCGTTGTTTTGGGGCGTCGCTTTGCTATCTAGCATTACTGTAGGATTGGTGACATATAGTCCTCGTATGCCCATTTGCGCCAAGATGATCTTCGTCGAGATTCGGTTTTGACGCGTGTTGGCTGGATGGATCTTGTTAAGCTGTTGATCTGGTGAAGAAAAAGATGTGCGGTGCCAAGTGCGACATCTTGGCCTTGAGGATCCTGCCTTGGCTTGCGGGATGGCTTTGCGGGACGGCCAATGTTGGAAGATTTGAAATGTTTGGTTTTTGGAGGGTTCGATGGCATCTCTGGGCCACGGAACGGGGTTCCCGGGCTCGGTGTCGTCCTGCTCGTAAAGGATTCGCGAGAACATGACCACACAGTGCTGTCAATGGTATGGTAGGCTTGCGGTTCGGTACCGGCGATGTATCTTCGTTGTCTCTACGTTGTGTGATACCGTGACCGAGAATTGAGGTTCTTCAGAGCCAAAGCACTCCCTCGAAGAAACGGCAAGGCTTGGAGTGAGGGTCTGAAAGGGGCGAGGGGCATGAGCCGGCCTAAAGTGCCCCGTCGTCTTCGTTCGAGCATTGCTTCCACAACCTGGGATGGTTTTTGCCTTGATATCTTAAAGGATGAGACCGATGATAGGAGTGATGCTCTCGGGGGAATTCGTACACAACCCCCTTCGTCACTGCGCCTTTCGACGTTGACCAGATGATGAAGCCGAACACTGCTGGCTGTTGCCGAATGAACAGCTCTTTATCCTCTTCCTTCTCGCGGCATCATGATGTTCTGCATGCCTTTAAAGTCATTTGTTGGGAATTACATGCTGACGTTGATTGTATAGGCTCCTACACCTTCACGTTGTGAATGGTCTGCCAGCCTGACGAGACCCCGTTGATACAGTGTTCGACCGTATCGCAGTCCCTCAACTCCTTCGGCCACAGTATCGACACCGATGAGCTTCTTGATGTCGTCCTCGATGAGACCTACGACCTCTTCGCCTCCACCGAAGTCCATCAGAAGGGTCATCGCGTGCTCGTGACAAAGGTTTCGTGGCCAAGTCCCTCGTCACCGACAAGAAGCGGAAGGCTTTTTGGAAAACCGGCATACTGTTCCATTACCTGCATTAGATCATGCCAGTGATACTGAGCATTGATAAGACCTCGTGAGGCTCGGCAAGTGCCTGCCTCGCGGACGCCGCTATGGCGCGTCAGGTTGCAGAGGTGGTGGTGCGGTCAAAGTCTACTGGGACAGGTCATTCCGAGAGGAAGGCGATGGAAAAAGTCCTGCGGAAGTGAGCATGAAACTTTCGGAAAGTTGACTTGAGGCGCTCAACCCCTATCTGCAAGAGGCGTCACGAGGTGATAGTAAAGAAGATGACGGTGAAGAGTTCGGCGTATGACTATGTTAAGGAAGTTTCGAGCCCACCCAGTAGGGGTTTTCACAGTAGGGGAAAAAGCAGTAAAAGCACCTCGGTCAGTGCCCAGTCCGGCGTATGACCATAAGCCTCCTTCTTCGGCGCCGATGCTCCAAGTGATCACCTTAGAAAGGAAACGGTACAGTATTGTGGTGGTAGGAATGGTTGAGAAGAATGATGCTGGTTAATGCCGGTAGCTGCATGCAATATCTTTTTGCAACGAATTCGTTCAACAGTCAGTTGCCATTTCAGGGGCTGCCTTTGGGGCTACTTGCAACAACATACTTGACCTTCAGATACTATCATCCCATCATCAACATAAGCTGATTCCCCGAGGCCTCTAAATGGTTTCTATCATTTTGATTACGGCACATCTCCAACGCCAGTTTAAATGTGTTCCTGAACTCGACAGAAAGAATGATAGTTTTACGACCGGTGGATTCAAAGCACAAGCTATGTTTTGCGTATGGGAACTTGTCGTTTCATGAACGAACGGGTGTTCCTGAACTCGACAGAAAAGATAGTCTTGCCACTGGTAAGTTCAAAGTACACCCCATTTCTTGCAGATAGAAACATGCCGTCTCATGAACCCGTGATATACGTCTAGATACGGCGCTCAACGAGTACACTCTTCTAACTGTCCGGTTGAGCTCGTCGACGCAAAGTCAGGGCCCAGGAAAACAAACGGCCTCGTGACAGGTAATCAGAACTGGCTGGAGCTGACTGTAATAGGCTCATGGCATAGTGTATTGATAGGCCCAATCCAGGCGCAGCAGCATGTATGCAGCTTGACGCGATATCATGGTATTCTTGGACGGCGTATATGGGTTGAGATACCAGACCAGACGTACTCAGAAGTTGGCAGAAGCCGCATGCCTCAGACGTCTCAAAATTTACAACATAATCACTACGCACGACATTTCAACCGATGCGAGGCAGAGTCTCCCGTTTTCTTTCACGGCGTCGTGCTACCGAGGAAGGACGGCTGATTCCCCCTTCCTACATATGCAACCAGGCATCATGCAACTCAACGCATTGCCTCACAGCACTAAGCGATTCCGAGGTATTAAGATCTGCCTCAAAGATTTCTAAGCGATATCTGATGTGGGTGCGTTGTCAGCGGACATGCCGACGTCGTCAGCCGTGCCCAAGGCAACTTGCTGTCGCAAGTCGAGCCTGGTATCACCATTTAGGTCGCTGCCAGAGTCATGAGTTTCTGGACGTCGCGGATCACTGTTCAAACGAGGCTCTTGCTTTCCAGCTGGGTGGGACAATCCCATGATAACCTTCCAGACCGGTCCAAATGCTATTTATTGACCGGGGCAGGTTCCAGAGTACTGGGACCCGATAACGAGGGCGCGCGCGCGGTGTCCGACTCAGTTGGAAACAAGCGCCTGGTTGTCGATCAATCAAGCGTGGAAATGCAAGCTGGCGTGATTCACGATATTCGACTCAGCAAAAGCGTGAACTCTGCGCTTGGCAATGCGCCAGACTGTTCTTATCTCCGACAACTTGGCTGTCGTCGCCAAGTCGACCCGAGCAGTGTTGGCCCCGAGAATGCGTTGATAAAGAAGGTTGCCCGCCCTCGCCGCTGCCCCCCAAGAGATTGGCATCCGTTGCCGAGACGTTGGCATTCCAGTGAGGCATTCTCAGTGGCGGCAGCTCTGGACGAATCGAGATGCCGTCCACCGGCTTTGGTGAGTTTGATGAATCATGTTAATTTGAGCCAAATAACATTTTCTGCAGTTACTTCCGCCCGCTCGCGGAATGCCTTCGCCGGAGGGACGGCGTCGTCGGGTCAGCACGCTGCCCGGTGCTTCTGCTCCGCACATAGCGACGCTGTCATGACATTGGGTCAGAGTTTGAACTCTCGCGACACGTTACAGCTGACTAAAGCAGGGCGCGTGATCGGTTCCCCCGTGGGCGAAGGTTGAGGGCAGCAGCTGCCATGCCTGCCGTAGAACAAGTTGAAACGTGGGCGTGGAAGGTTGGCAAAGGTTATTTGGGCAACTCAATTGGGGTGTGTTTCGTCATTTCTGGTTGGCGAAGGAAGAGTTGTCATCCCTTTGTCATTCGCTCCGAACTCTGCTGGGGCTGAGGTAGGGCAGGCAGGGCTGATTGTTTGTCGATCAGCCGTTGTCCTGTGCGATGCTGAAGAAGAAGCATGTGGCATGTTGATGGCATTCTGGTGATTTGCTGGTGTTCTGTCGGAAAATTTCCGGGATTTCGCAAGGTTGGACTAACACGTGCGAGTCCTCATTGGCGGCCGAGCGCGAGGGAGACAATCGACCCTTTCGGAAGAACATTCGGGACAAGGAAGGAAAAGAAAGAAATAGGCGAGTGACGTGATGGAGTAAAAGTTGGTCAGATTCATGCATCGAGCAGAAAAGGTGGGATGACTTGCGGCTTAAACTCATGCGTTTGTGTTGTTGGTTGTTGCCTCTTCGGAACACCCGCAGATTGGCGTCGTTCGGTTCGGCGGACTGCGGATGAGGTAAGCAGATAAGCAGACAATGACGCTGTGAGACGGGGCCGATAAGGCAACAGGCATCGGCGATAAGAAAGGCAGTGGATACGGTACGTTCCACGTCCTGCACAGAGGATAGGGCAGGTGGAGTCCCGTCAGGAGTGGCGCCGTAGTCGGCAAATGAGCGGCGGTGTTGACCGGTGGTGGCCAGTGGTGGTTGCGATTGCTGGGACCATCGCTGGACGCATCGACTTGGAACTGGCCCGTGTCGAGGGTCCGGGCCGTCATCAGTGGCTGAAAAGGCCTGGACCAGTGGACGTCCAGCACTGCGCAAGGTGCCTTGAGAGCAAGTCCCCGGCGGCCCTCACTAACACGACACACTCAGTGTGGCCGCTACAGCAGGCTAAGGTAGAGCTGCAACGGCCAACCACGCACGGCTCGGGCTGGACGGCGCGGACGGACTGATTATGTTTTTGCTGACTCTGACTCTCGGAGCTCGTCGCGGAAGACGGCTGTGCACGTCTCATCGGGCCTGATTTGTTAGCGATGGTTTGGTGGTGGTGATGGTGATGGTGGTGCTGTTGATGCCCAGTGTTATTGTTGTTTCCCGTCCTCAGTGGTGGATGGATGTTAGTGGTTGGTGAGGCCTGACTGCCCAGCGCATGTTGATTTTCCACTTCAGTGGGAAGGCAGGAGGCGTGATGGTACTATTCTTGCTGTTGGTTGCACCTGCCTGCCGTGTCCTGCGTCGCTATTGCCTTGCCATCGGTGCTGCAGTTGCCTCCGGTGGCTCTTGCTCTGTCCCGAGGATTGCTCCTGCCTGCCATTCATCAAAAGTGTCTGCGACTTCCAATGAACACACCCGCCTGGCCAGAAAGTAACCTTCCTTCCAGGTTTGCGTGGTGTTTCTGTGCTTCCCCTCATGTGCCTCCCCCAACCCAACAAGGCACCTACAGGCTATTACTTACCTTTACTACCTTACCTTACCTTACCTACCTTACCTACACCAACACTTCACCTTCCAACCGCAACCCTCCACGCAGCCCCCGAAAATAAGTTACCGACTGCCGTTCCGTCTATCCCTCTTCGGCTCCGTCATATCTCTCCTGCTTGACTCCATTTTTCCGGGTTGCCTTTTCTTTCTTCTTCCTTTCTCTGTGCCGTCTTCTTATTATTCACGTCTCTTCTTTTTGGACCATCGGTTGGGCCCCTCTTCTCGGTCGACTCTTGCCTCTTCCCGACTTTCATCTCGTCACCGAAATCAGAACCAGACCATACCGTCATCATCAAATCTCCGTCCTCCCGTTTTGGACGCAACCCTGGCCCGGCGTTATCTTACCTTATCCCTTGGTACCACCTCCACCACCCACTCACTCACACTCTCTGCGACTGCGACCAACTCGACCACGCCACCCCCCGTCGACTGACCGCCTGCCTGCCTCGTCCTCGTGTGTCGCATTGCCTACGGTGCAGCCAGCGACCGTCAACCTCCCACTCCTCGCCCAATCTTCCTGCCGCACCGCAACACGCCGCTCCCGCACCCGCGCCCGCCGCACCGCCGCCCTGTGCCTCGCTGCGTTGCCCTGCGTGCTTGCGACCCTGCGACCTTGCGACCTGCTTGCTTCACCTAAAGCAACCAAGTCAGCCTTTTTGCGCTCCCGCCCGCCCAAACACTTTGTCAAGTGTCCGGCGCCCGTTTCATCCATACACGACACGCCAGCATTGAGTCTCGGTGTCTTTTGATCTCTCTGCTTGGTCTGCTCTATTCAATTATCTCTTCACCCAAAGACCCCCCCTGCGCCTGCATCTGCGACTGCGCCTGAGCCGTTCACCTTCTGGGAGTCTCTCGGTCCGCAACTGTCAACAGCAGTCTGCAGTCTGTCACTGTATTTTTTTTTCCGACTGCCGCCATTCGCTCGGCCATCCATCGATCGACACCACCCATTCTTGACTGCGTTCTCTCGACAACTCCTCCCTTTCACTACCCCATTGGACCATTTTCTGCCGCTGCGCACGCGACCGACCGCGTAAAGTGGCTTGGTCAAGCGAAGCGACCCCAGCGCAGCGCTACCGCCACGACTAGACTGGACTGGACCACTCCCTCTCAGTCCCATACTCTCAGCGAACTGACTGGATCGCTGGGCCGCTACACCTGGACCTGGCCCTGCCCTGACGAATACGGCGCCCTGCCTACCAAAACAGCTGCTCAGCATTGTTGACCCCCCGGTCTTGGTATCAAGGGTCTCTGAATTATTGGGACTTCATTTCCCCCACCATCGTCAAAGCAGCCCAGGCCAATCTCCCTTCACCTTCCAGTTTTACCTCCCGCCTGACAACCAATTCCCGCCAACCCCGACGACATTCGACGCTCTTCGATTCCAACCTGCCATGACCCTGAAATCGCCGACTTCACCACGAAAAACTTAGCTTTTCGATCTCACTTCAACCATCCAGGCGACCATGTCCGTTTGCGTCGAGCAGTCCCTGCACACAAACGACGACGACCACCCAGACGTCACGAACAACGTCTCCCGAGACCGAGACCCCTCCGGTATCGATAGGCGACCGTCGCGAGACGACTACAATGGTAACGCCAACGCTACAGAAGAGTTGACCTCGATCATGACTGCCTCAATCATCACAACAATCCTCAATACCGCTTCCAACCCCGTATCTCCCGGACCGTCCAGTCCTCCTCTCGAACAGGCCAAGAGCAATGACTTCGTGCCCCCGACCCGCCCCAGCAGCACTCCCTTCCTTCACCCCGATCAACGAAACTCGGATTGCTGCTGCCCGATGGCTGAGGACACCGAGGCCTACGGAGGCCCGGGTATCACCACCCATCCCTACTCCCTCGAGACCCCGGAGGCCTCGCCCTCACTGAACCTGAACGATCTTCCCGCCGAGATTCACGAGTGCATCCTTGATCATTTGTTCGGATACCGCGTATCCACAACGTCCAAGAGTTCGGTGGGCATGCCGAGCGTGACCAAGAGCTGGGGAACCGCGCTGCGACACTCTCGGCGCAGGGAGTTGTCGGAATTGGCCCTGGTGAGCCCGACATGGAGAGTCCTGATTCAAGAGCGCTTGTATCGCCATATCAAGATCAAGGCGACGGTGGAATCCCTCGAAATGGCCATGATTTACTTCAGCGAGCACGACCACCTTCGTCGCTACGTGAAACACATTGAGATTTGGTTCCCGGTGTTCCAGCCCAAGTACGGACCGCTGGCGCTAAGCACCACCCTCGCCCTTCCGACAGTCACCATGGATGGGTTGACGAATGCGACATACACCCTTCCCGCCAACAACTGCAGCCTCGAGGAAGCCTTCTCTTTCGTCTCGCAGGCTCTGCCTGCCGTCTGCGTAATGACGATTGAAGGTGGTGAGAGGAAGAAGGCACCGAAGGTGCAGCACAGCTGGCATAGGCGACCGGCTGGCTGGCATCTTCCTACCCTGGAATCGGTGCGCACTTTGGTGACCAAGGGGCAGTGGAATCTCATGCGAAGCGACTCCGATTTCGCAGCCATTTTGGGTTCCCTCCCCAATCTGAACGAGTGGCACGGCTCCTACAGCAAGCCCAAGTCCAAGAGCTACCTAAGCATGGCCAGCATTCTTCCCAAACTGCCGACTAACTTGACGTACCTCAACTTGTGCCTGGAGAGCGACTACAGACGGGAATTGACGTGCCCTCCGTTCTACATGAAGGTCTCGAACCAAGTGCACTTCTGCACTCGGCTGGCAGATGCGACACCGGCGCTTGAGCACCTGGCATACACCGGCCGTGTTTGCAAGGCCTTCTTCAACATGGCAGCCATCAGATCCGACCCGAGAACAACCCGGCTTAAGACGATTGACCTGACTGTCAAGAACTGTTGCCGCCCAGTGCCCCAATTCCACGACTCGGGAAGTGGGATTCAAGATATGAACTTCATCCACGCGTTTGAGATGCTCGTTCTTGCAGGCATCCACTCCATGTCAACTCTGAAGGCACTTGACTACCTGCGGATTCGGTTTGTGGACTTGGGTATGTGTTACTCCCAACACCCTGCACTGGCTTAATACTGACTGGTTTCTAGATTCTCCTGTTCCACCGCTGAACCCATACTTTGTGCTCCGCGACGGCTGGTGCTCAGGCGTATGGAGCGACAACATTCTCGCAGAGTTGAACCGAGTGCGACCAAATGCGAAGTTTGAGCAGTTGAGCGAGTCTTTTGGCGAAGTCGGATTCAACAAGGACGGCCGCATGATCATCAGCCCTGACTACCCGCGCTCGAGAGTCCTCTCACTGAAGCTGGCCAACTATGCACTGCTGGCTGGTAGTGTCGCCGCACTGCCATAGAGAGCCACACACACGCGCACGAACGAAAAAGCAAGCAACATGTGAAAAACATCATGCGCTTCCTTTTCTGCTTTTCTTTACATCACGAAACAATGAACTTGCACAGCAACAAGGGGTACCGGAAGGGGCGTTAATTCGAGGTTTCTGCGCCATAGAAGCATCATACCCCTAATCTGATTTGGGAAAACCTGGGTCCATGACTTTTCTTATCTCGACGGAGTTGGGGGCATGACACATGGAACGATGGTTTAATATGGAGTCTGGACGGAAGGGGGGCAAGAATCAGCAAGTTCGTTTTGAGGCATCTCTGTCTTTTGGCTCTGCATTTGGAGGAAACAATTCCTCCTTCTCTTGTCCACCAGTCGTATATGGTCAACAAAAATGGTTTCTCTTTCTGCTTTTCGCTTTCCCTAGATCGTTTGTGCATGATGAGGATATGGCTGTTCCTCCCAAGACGTGGGCTAGCATGACTTTCTAATCGTGAGTGACTTGTTGATATGTTTGGTGATATGTTTGAAATTACACTTCTCGTGTTGGCATGTGCTCTCAACCTAGATATGAGAGGTCCAGACAGTTGTGGGATAGCTTCTTCAGAGTAAAATTGTGAATGAATAGTCTCTCTACCACATTTGGTCGACAAGGGTTGAGCACGCTTGCAATACGCGATTCTTGCTCTTGCGAGGCCACGACTTGCCACCCAATATTGCGTGGTGGAGGCGCCGGTTTTCTGTTCCCACCACTCCCTTCAGGTTTCCTTGTTCTTCGGCGGCTGGAAGGCAGAACTCTTGAAATACCTACGAGGCATAATTGAAGTTATTGTTAGAATGGTGTGCCACTTGGCTGTCATTACTATGCGCTGTTGCTAAGTCTGCAAAAATCTCGTTGGGTGGGTTTTGTATCGTGGACGGCCCTAAGCTAGAGTATTTCAGAGCTGATCGCTCTCCGGGTTGGTGGCCATCCTCAACCGGAGCATATACCGCGAGGCTATGTCTCAGCGGAAGGAATACTGTTGAGTAGATAGGTTTAAGAGAACTTGGCGGGGGTGGCTCGCCTTCTTATGTTTTGTGGCTTCATCATACTGTCCTCGTGGGCTTAAATACCCATGCCACGGATGCCCGGAGATACCCACGATCTCAAACTCCTCCTTATAGGTACCTACGAGGAAATCAACCCATCAATGGATATACAGGGTACCCATAAGTTCTGGGTAATGGTGGCCCGTATGAGTGTTGATGTGTGCGTGACAGCGAGCCACTCAGCTGCTTTTTCTGGTCCACGAGCGTGGCCGGCGCAAATATCCTCCAACGTCTAGACGATCGATAGGAACTACCAGCCAAAGATATTTCGAGGATGGAGTCTGGAGAAGAAATGAGGGGTTTCTGCGTATGTGCCACGCATCTAGTCTCAACCTCGCACAGCACAAAGGATCTATCTGTTCCATCTGTTTTCCAGGAAAGAATAAGAGCCTTTTCCTCTCCGGTTCATGACTTCCTTCCGCGGACGCAAATATCTTCAGGCCCGAAAATCGAATTGCAAACCAGCTGAATTCTGAAAGTATGTCGACGAAGCATGAGGCAGATGGAATACAGGGCCAGGAAGGAGCGACTAAAGAAAAGGAGAAGAAAAGAAAAGAGGGTCAAAAGACACAAAAAAGCTCGGGTTCGAAGATCGAACCCTACGAAAAACCGACGGTTTTTACAATGTTCGATGAACGGTCTATGCTGACCGTTCGGCCACGCTGTGCTGCGTATGTCCTTCCTTTTGGGGGGTCTCTGCCCCCCGACGACTCCTGCCAGAACTTGGTCTGATAGAGCTTGTCGAGGCCGCAGTGAGGCAAGATCTCCTGCCAGCAGCGGTTCGAGAGGGAAGGAACGAAGGCCACGTCCCTTCAAGGAAGGCTCTTGCCATTTCCGCCTTCTTCGCGACAACGCTTTACGTGTGCGTCTCAAGGAGGTCTCGTCACTTACTGCGACTTGTGAGATTACCTGTCTCAATTGGGTGGAAAGAGAAATTTTACCCTCACGAGGGGCAAGATGCTTTCATGTTCACGCGATAAATAATGAAACCCAACTAGCTGTAAACCCATCTCGCGCCAGGGGGGTTGAAGATGCTGGCGAATCTCTTCTACTATAACCTTAGGCTTCCTTTATTCTATCTCATGCAGTAGTGGAGATCGAGGAGTAGGGGATTCATTGAGTTTGATATGTAGGAGAGCACGGGATATTAGTAGTCGTCGTCGTATATCTTCCTCAAAAGCTAGAAGATGCCTCTGTTTTATAAAGCAGAATGACCTGAGGTCTAGTTTTAAGGAAAGCACGAATCAATATATGAAGTCTTTCAAGGTTGATGAACCCACGCCAAAGTTTGCCAACCATCGCAGAGTATTAGGAGCCATGCATACGAGATGTCTGACCCAGAGTCTCCAATACGAAGATGCTTGGTTTAGGTCAGCACAGAGTGTAACACGCCCACTGCCGAAGAAACAATAATGCAACCACCGATGCGGTCATGCGGCTCAGCGGTTCAGCCCGCGTTCCAAGCTGCATGGCGTAAGCTTGTCATTCGGAAACCTCGAGGGGACGTTGCGCTGGAAAAGGAAAGACACTTCCGACCACTTTTTAGTACACTAGTAGTGCTCAGGGTATGGCACGAGGTGAATTACCACAGTTGCATCAAAGGATCTGGCTAAACGAATGGTGGAACAGGGGATACAAATTGTGAATGTAACGCCGTATTAGATAGTTTATCTGCATGTCAGCCTGCTGCCTTGCCTATATTGCTGTTCTCAGGGAACACAAGTTCTTCTCTTACGAAGACCTAAAAGTGGCAGACTGCGGTAGTTATAAGACACCGAGCCCAGTTCATGATTCAAAAAGTCTGCTCCAATTTTTATGACACCAAGTTACGACCATACGAAGTTCCTAGACCACACACCTCCAGGTTCTGCCAATACCTAATATCATTCGACAAGATAACACATCAAAATGCGCACCGCAACAATTATCACCACCGCCGCGGCTCTCTTGAGTGGCGTGGTCCAGGGATATCTCCAGACAATTGGCCTCCCGAAGACAATCAAGCCCGGCGACGTGTGGGAAGCACCAGTCACCACGTCCATCATGCAGCCCAGACAGGACCTCATGATCTGGGGCATTGGCGATACTTCTGCTGTCTACGCTGGAAGCATCGGTCGCGAATTCCACCGAACCAATTTGTTTCGTACGTAGCCCTGCCAGTTTCTCATTTTCCCTTGTCGAGCATGGCGATGAAACCACTGATCAGCGCGCTGACTTGTGGCAATGTAGAAGAACTTTCCGGCGGGTACAATGACACAATCCCGAACCTTTCAATCCCGGAGTCCCTGAATCTCGCGCCCGGAGAGTACGGCATCCAGGCTGTGATCTTGGAGTGGGCGGGTGCTGCGAACACCCCGTCGCTGGAGACCTGGTTCTGGAATGTCACGATTGGAGACGTGACGAGCGAGGAGCGGGTGTGGCAGAGCGCTCACGGGGAGAACTCCAAGCGCTGTAATCTTGTGTAGGACTATGAGATACCTGAGTTCAGAATCTTCATACCTAGATATCATCTCCCGAATCACGAAGGACTTAAAAGTCGTAAGAACCCGCGATTTCTCGCTCCCGCCGCCACCACCACTCGCGCCACTGCTCGCGAAGGTCTTCGATGTCCTTGCAGCGGCAAAGGTTGAACTACTTGAAGACGTCTGATGACCATGGATAATGCGTCGTTGACAAGCCTCGGCAGTCATAGCTTTCATCATAGCTCAAGGGGGTAATACGATCCTGGATGTGTACAATGAGAGTGCGTACTCAAAGTGTTGTCGAAGCGCAAGTACTTCCAGCTCAATTGGCCCTGAAAAGTTCATCTCTAGTAAAAGAAAAGATGATTCTATTTAGCAATGTCGGACTGCTGAAACCTGCGTGGACCATTTCGTCATCGCATCAGTAATACATCAGAAAGTTGCGGGTTTGAGGCCTATCTTGAGCCAAAATCTTCCAGGCCTTTTGTTATAAGAACCCTCCTCGACATCCCTGACATACTCTCATCAAGCTATAAGGAACCCCATAACAGCCCTTTTGATCCAGAACAGCTCTTTTGATCATAATGACACCCTCAAATAAGTTAGCTCACTCGATGCGTTGTGTCAGACAGAACATTGGGATTCGGGAGGGATGGTATGCTCAGTGAATGTACTTTACATGTGTTCTTAGAATGATATAAGTACAACAACAGCTTGAGAATCTCACTTATACATAACGCTAACTTCAGGTTCCAACTCATTTTGTAAAATCTCCAGCTGCGTGCTTTCACAAGTTTGTCAGATAAACGTGTGCAAGAAGAACAGCATGATGTGTGCCACGGCAAATACGGAAGCCAGCCAAGTTTTCAAATCCATATACCAAGCAATCTTCAAGCGTTCTTAGCCTCTGGAGAGAGGTGAATGAATCTTTGACGGGATCTTCCGTTATACAGGATGCTCCTGAAGTCGCCCTGGGCGTTGTAACATCCCTTGATGTCACACCAGAGGACATGCTTTGAGAAGCCCTTATGTATTTGATATGACTCTGGATCTAGTGAGAGCGATTTAGAAGCAGGTTGGAGATCAAAGTAGGGTTTTAGCCGCCGATGTTTCTGAGATTCTTTCGGTCTCCAAAGCATTCGCCATCCCTGGATATACGATTGTTCTCCCCACTCTGTTTTGGTCCATGAATACTGGAAGCTGCAGATAGAGCACTCCAATGATCCCGGAACTTGACCCGGCACAACATGCCTCAGAATCTCTGTCCAGGTGACATGCGGGCAGAGCATTTTGTCGTATATACGTTGCCTGGTAGATGCGCTCTTGACAGCGGAAACAGGGAGTCTCCAACTCATTTCGATCTTGTAACAATGTTTCTTTCTGCCATGTTTCTCCTCAGTCTCCTCAGTAAAGACCCTCACCGCCGGATTTTCATTCTGCGCGCCACTGACTTCATCGAGGCACTGGTGACATTCGAGTAAGCTTCCACCTTTGGGGAAATTGCGTCTGCGGTTTTTCCAGTCGTTGACTTTGTTCCATCTGAAAGAGATATGGGAACATAGTCGCACATATCCTTCCCAAAGAACACACCACCTTGAGTCCTTGGGCTGTTCATGTAGCTGCTCATCCGAGAACCACATTCGGTGATGGGATACCTTACAGGCGGAACACCAGGTGTTTTCTTTGTGGAGAGCCTCATGGTCAATCAACTCATATATATCCGGGATATGCTGCGAGCATGACTGGCAAAGCGCTTGACGCCGTAAAACAAACGCAAGTTCCTCTTCGTCTTGCAGACGCCCGAGCGGGCCGAAGTCGAAAGAGGGGTGGATCCATCTGGTGTACTCTTCGAAGCCTTGCTGAAAATGACTGACGGTGTATCTATTGTCAGTACTATGATAGAGCAACCTGCGGTAAGTGTTGCTTGGGGTTTTGGTCTTCTTGAGAAAGTTGAGTAGGCGAGTTACTCGACAGACTCGGAGAAAGAGATGGGATACTTGGCGGGTGAGATAGAGCTCGGGAAATCGCATGTGGGACATGATTTGTAGGACAAGTTCCTCGGGAAGAGCGCAGAGGCGGCTCTGCACTCTGTTTCGGTGCTCGCGATCGAAAACCGTCATCATCAGACCGCCGGCGGGTGCTGGTTGTTGATTCTCGGCGTGCGGTTGCTCCATGCTGATAGTTGTCATTTTTGCGGTAGACGATTGCGAGAAGAAGGCTTGGTGCACCGCATTCTGTGGGGAACGCCGGTTGTCATGTATTCATGTGTGGCGTTCTTCAGTTACTCCTGTTCAAGACGAACCTTGAACTCCAGAGCGTTTGAGGACGAAACGGTTGTCCATTCCCCCCAGACCATGATAGCAATGATGATGACTTTTGTCAGTGATTAGAGTCACTCTGTTGCTATGGCTATGAACTCACGGGGAACTCTCCGGGGAGCCCCTCCTCGTCGCTCTTCTGACCTCCCTTTTCTCGCGATGATGGATCTGAACGATATCTGTCTCTCTCCTACGAAAACTTCAAAGCCTGAATACATTCAAGGAAACGATATGGAGCTCACAGAAAGCTGAGCTCTGCGTAGGGTGAAAAGGAGGGAACCAAGGTGTCGAATACCTCTTCGCTGACTGTAGCCACCAAGGTCGCCTCGACCACAGAGGTTACAGCCATTGTGTTAGCCAATTAGATGATATCAGTGTCACAGGTAAGTGCCTTCCCCCCGCTGCCGTAAATGAGAAGGATTCTTGTGCATAAGAAGAGACGTCACAATGAGTCAATGACTCGACTGGGAAGGAAGTTCAATTACTAGGTACATGTGCGAGCGCCGTGGTGACAACGCGGCTTGCGCGGGTACGGCTTGTGTCAGAATCTCTGCATGCGATTCCAACAGCCCCTTTGCCGCATCTGAGCAGCTGCGGCTGGCTGACGGCGGGAACAGGTACGCTAAACGCTGTGACGAGAAACACCCCCTCGTTCCCACTATCAGATTTCAGAATCTGATATCCCAGAATTCGACCCACCGAGACCTTACTCAGATTGCAGGTGGACACTACTGTTGCCGAAAACATTTGGGGGCTTGCCTCGTTTACGCCAGTCCGATTTCGCCACTGCAAACGTTAGGAACGTACGGCTCGTGTGAGACATCTAGCAGCTTGGCACAGAAGCTCTCCGATTCGTCAGTGAGCGTGGAGGCTTTTAGGGATGTTTCGAACGTTAGTGCCCATTCAAATGAGCTCCTGGTTGAAGATTTTCTCCGTCTCGCGCGATTGAGTATCTGGCATGTGCTCTGTGACATGTTTCGCGGGACTCAGGGCTCTATTCGAAGGATGGAGGCGGGATGATACTTCTTGCCTGTTTCAAGAGCATACGTGAAGAAGAAAGAAAAAAAGAAAACGAGGGTAAGTCATTGGGGAAAAAAAATGCAATGGACGAATACTCAATCATCTTCTGTCGACTTTCGGTAATCATGACCCGGGCATCCAGTTTCCCGGGTCAACCCCAAGACACGGCAGATCATGCATGGAAGATTCCACGGAAATCAACATTATCAACATTACCATGTTGGGAGCCAGAGAAATCCTGGTCCCACAATTCGGTAGCGTTTCGGCTGGTCTTCTCGATGCGTAAGTGAGACAACCATTGCTCTGGAGTCTGGATCCTCCCTGCAAGCAATCTTGCGCCACCTCAGCGATGCAAGAACGGCGCCCGTCGGGCAGAACCGCCATGATAGCTTCGTTTTTAGACTCATTTCAAACTTCAGACTCTGATTGGTAGAGAGTCGTGATATGAACGTGAGTCAATATCCACTGTCTGAGTCTTCCTGCAGGCGAGGTCTACCGAGACACGAGATCGACTGATGCTGTCCCGCTTATCGAGGAGCTATACTTACTTTCGGTTTTTTCCGTGCTGAATTATCTCACGGGTAATACTGTGGCTTGAAAATGACATTGGTTCTTCACGGAAATGATTCGTATTTTTCCGGATAAGGAAACTTCACACTTCAGCTCCGCCAACTTCAGTTACGCCAAGTGCACATGCTGAATCAGACTCGACAGTATACTCAACTTTCAGAGGCAAGAAGTGGGAAACACACTCTCATCTGAGGTGATTAGCTCCTCTTGGCAAACGAAAACGTGGATAGCTGAGCCGAAGCCCACGCTGCGATTGAGTTCCTAGCAATGGACGCCACAGCTTTGCAGTATAAGATCGGAAACCAGCAAACTGGTTGCACGGAGTATCGTGAAAAAGCGCACACACACTACGATCAACTTCCACATATAAAATGCTCGTCGACTTCGCATTCAAGATAATCTCCATCCCATTCAAGATAATCTCCATCCCATTCATCCCCTTCAAAATACTCAGGAATCATCTTCCACATCCTTCCTTACCTCCTTCCAAATCGCAAAACGGCCAGGGCCCCAAGAGCCCCTTGACATCAACCTCAAAGCCCACCAAGATGTACGTCTATTTGGGCAAGCTCAACTGGAAGGGCGCCGCGGTGGCAGAAGACGAGACCTTCATTGTCGTCTTGCCCAATGGAGCTGTTCGCACTGGTGATACAGCCTACGCCTTCTTCCAGTGGACGCGAGATGAATACGGAGTGACGAAGGCCAATTGGTTTCAGACCATCTCCATTGACAATATTTCCAAGACCGACAAGGGGGATGATGTCTTTACCCTCAAGCACCCGAAGTTTTCGTGGAAAATCACTAGCCAGCAAGCCTACGAGAACATCAAGGTTACCATGTCGGATTGCGCAATCTACGAGACCTCAACGACTCTCAAGCGTGTTTGGGGTACACACTCCCACGGCGGCAAGGCGGAGGACACCGTCCGAGTCTGGACTGGAAAGATCAACTGGTCCACCTTCGCCAAGAACGAGATGGCTACCTTCATCGCTCCCGAGGGCTTCGGTCAAGGCAGGCCCGTCATATCTCTTTGGCAATGGACGCAAAGCTATGCTGGCAAAGCCAAAGATCCGTCTCTCCATTGTGAATACCAGAAGATACAGACTGAGAACGATGACATTGTCAAGTTTACCTACACTTCCTATTACGACTTGGACTGCACATTCAACAAAAAGACTGGAAAGCTTTTCGTCCGCATGAAATCACCTCAAGAGAGCTCCGCCAAGGACCTCGGCGACTTCTCCCTTGCTGCCACGATCGTTCGTCATTCTCAGTGAGTCCTGCAGTCCCAGTTGAACGATGAATACTAACAGGTTTGATCTAGCGACTTCAACCCGCCAGAGTCGACCCCAAACAAGGCCGAGACTGAGTTCAGATTCCCTCAGCCTCAGCCTTCGCTTCCTCGTATCTTGGCACCGATGCCCTTTCCTCGTTCTCTGGTCGAAACCTTGACCCACACAGCTGCTTTCGTCGACCAAGCGGGATATCTCGCCAAGTTTGCTGAACAGGTACGATCTCAGGAGCCACTGAGCGTCCCGCAAATTTCTAACAGCCGCGCAGGAATTCAGAACGCTAGACTCCAAGCTCCACAGCAACGAAAAGCTTCTTGAAGCTGCTAAGCAGAAGTCCGATGCACTGCAAAAGGAAGCCAAGGCATTGGAAGGGAAAATCGCCGTGGAAAAGGGCGTTGCTGCTGAACTGAAGAAACAATTACGTGAAGCAGCTTCAAGAGAGAAGGAGCTCGAAGATTTGATCAGGAAGCTCAAGGAAGGTCTGAAAGGATCTGAGATTCATGACATCGAGGACCATAACAAGATCAAGAAGATCACGGACGAGCGGGATAAACTTCGCATCGAAATCTCCAACGCCAACGTCAAGCTCGTCGCGACGGAAAAACAGCTCGAACAGGAAAAGAAGCAGAGGGGAATCCTTGAAACCGAGAATGGTGTGCTTAAGGCCGAAATTCTGGCCTTACACAAGGACAACAAGAAACTATCAGCAGAAAACGGCACGCTGAAGTCACAGAACAAAAACTTGGAGAAGCTGCGCAAGACACTTCAAGGAAAGCTCCAGAACGCCGAGGACGAAGTTCGATCAAAGACTGATGCCGTCAAGAAAGCCGAACAGGAGAGAGACCAAGCTCGATCTGAAGTTGGAAATATGCGCAAAGAATACGAGGAGAAGCTCAAGAATGCCGACGACAAGCTGACTGCTGCTCTATCTAAAATCCAGCGCCTGGAAAACGACCGAAAGGTCCATGAAAAGAAGGACCAGGAGCTCGCGAAACAAGATGAGGATAGACACAGGGAAGATGATAACAAGTGGAAGAGCCACCTTGAGGAAGATGATAACAAGTGGAAGAGCCACCTTGAGAAAGACAAGACAGAGGCGGCAGCGAGAGACGTATTGGACGCGAGACAGAAGAGGATTAACGACCTTCAGAAAGAATTGGAGGCAGAGAAGGAAGCAATGAAAGCATTACAACAGCCAGAGTGGCAGCAGCTTAAGGGTGCTGTAGCGGTTTGAAGGGAGGGAGTGTTTGCTTAGGTTTCTTTTGTTTTGGCTTTGGGAACCGCCGGATCGCGAAACTTGGCGTTTCCTATACCGTAACACGCTCTTTCAACTCAGTCATTCAGTCTGATATTTCGGACAAGCACTGATAATTACATCCTCAATTCTACGGAAGTCTTCTGGGCCATGCTTGCCAGATTCTCGCCACACCTTTGATGGCGGATGAGAACCGAACTTGGTCGATCACATGCAGTAGTCGCTTCTGCTTTTGCAGCCTTAAGCAACCTCGTTAGACGACGAGACTCTTCCTAATCAATATTTCTGCGCTTGAAATCTTGTGAGATCATTTGCTATAGTCTCATGCCAGTATGACGCGTTTGATCTTCACCTACATCATCGAATTATCGTCGTAGGTGGCAGCACACGGACTAACCAGGCGCACTAAAGATTCGGTGGTAAAACTCGGTTGACGATATTTCGATTTCCGCTCTACTAGTGAACTGCAGCCACTGTTAAAGGCAAAGTGCCCGTGCCGTATATAGAACGCTATAGTAGACAAGTTGAATAGCATTGGTTGCTTTCTTCTCGATTCTCATTTCATTGGGAGGAAACAGTTTCGGGCACCTTTCATATGTCAAAGCCTATATTCTGATTTTCGTAGACACATTGACGACACTGGACGCTGAATCCCATTTGACTTTTTGATACCACTTCCAATGTTTTGGGCTGCAACTGTAAGTCAACGTTTCATCAAGTGGCTCTTGCGTTTTCAAGTGGGATGGCCGTCAAGGCCGAATCAATTTATGTAAGAGATACGTCAAGTACTCGCTAGATATACAAAGAAGTTGAAACATGTCGACGGCAGGTAGTCCCCTGCCCATTTAACAGCTGTTCTGGATACCGTTGGCGTACATGGCAAATGTGTCTGCGTTGTTGAGCGACTGGGACGCGCTGATGGTGTCGACGCAGCCCTCGTATCCGTAGCAAACATCTTCAGTGGCGCCAATCTCAGACAAGTGAGTGGCCTCGTGGATCATGAGGAAAGGCAGGTCCATCCCGTGGCATTCCGCGCCAGAAACAGGGACCTCAAAAGAGTTCTCGCAAAGAACGATGTATCCGTTGTCGCCGGGCTAGAAGGTTTGTTAGTGACTGTGCAATTGAGAGGAGAAGGCGAGTATGACTTGCCTGAGCGTAAGCGGCAGCGTTGGCGCAGAAGTTGCCAACATCGCTGCAGTACATCTTGGCTCCCGCAGTGGAGCTGCCAAGGTAATCGGCAACCTTGCCAAGGACGTCGGCAGCCTTGGAGCCGGACGAGCTCGAACGGAAGTACTGCGTTACGCGGGTACCTGCCTTGGCGGCCGACTGCGCAGCGACGGCAAGCTTCTTGCCCTCGGCAAGGCCCTTGGTGATGGAGGCCTTCTGGCTTGCAGAGCAATCGTTCTGGACGTTGGCGCGCTTGGCAGCCATGCTCTGATGGAAGGCGGCGTGGACCTCGGCGGCCTTGACTCCGTCGACCTTGGCCGTGATGATGCCCGAATCATAGACTATTTGGCCGGCAATGTCGTTGCTTCCCTCCTTGGCATATCGGAGAGATCCAACACTAGAAACATTGAACTCGCCACCGCTGCTAAGGTCGTGCACCTCAGCGGGATCCCACTGGACCTCAACCTTCTCACCGGCGCCAATCGTCCTGAACGCAGAGTCGGGGAGGTTTGTGTCTTTCACGTAGACGCGGATACCGTTGAAAGCAGCTCTGTTGACTATCGGATTCTATTAGCGGGGAACTTCTAATAACAGAGGGTTATGATCAACTCTACTTACCACCTTCAGTAGAAGCGGTCGTGAACTGAGCCCTCTCGACGGGAGTGTCGTCGAGAATAGAACCAGTCTTGAGAACGCGCAGAGGGCTGCTACCGGTGTTGGTGATAGTAGCCTTCAGTTCGCTGTTGCCGACCTGCTCAATCTTGACATCGAGAGGGCTGGCGTCTCGGCGGGAAAGGTTGATAGCAGCGCCATTGGCGAGAGCTGCAAGACAAGAAACAACAGTGGCGGCCTTCATTTTGGGTAAGGTATACGGAAGAAACGAACGTAAGAACGAATGAACGAATGAATGTATGTATGAATGAATGAATGTATTATCTTCCGGATCAGATCGTAGCAGCTCAGCTGTTGGATTGTGACTTGAATATTGGTCCTTCGTCAGCGGCAAACCAAGGCTTTATGACTTCACATTCTCGCTTTTTCTTCTACTGTGAAAACCCCTACTGGGTGGGCTCTGAACTTCCTGAACATTACTTCACGTTCTCGTGATGGGGCCGCCCGCCGGCCCCACTGTGTGAGGGCCGCATTCGACCTGGACCGAAACATGAGTCGTATCGTGGAGAATGAAATCTCAAAGATGAAGATGCTTTTTTTCCGCCACTGAAAAGGAGCAATTTGGGGATGGGGCTTGAAGACAGCAACTTTTTCGATACGTTCGCCGGGGCAAGTTGAGGCTGATTAGCAATAATCCGGGAACAGGGGTCGTATCACAGTCGTCTGTGCCTTCACTTTCTATGATTTTAGAAAGGCGGCACTCTGGCTAACACTGCCTAGTCGAGACATTGAAGGACTAAAAGAATTGTCACAAGTTGGCCCCTGCCCCTCTCCACGGAAGATTATGGTTGTTGTAAACTGTCGATCACCACGATGATGGTGGGGGAGCTGAACGTTTGTAATAAGTTATCGAAGCCGTGTGTCGATTTAAATCCTGTGTTCTCACTCGTCGTTTGTTTTCACAACCGTGCCCCACCAATCAGAACAGGTCTTGGCTGCCTTCGCCGACTTGGCATAGGTGACAAGTTAATTCAAGGGGTCACCTACTTACAATTTAGCGAGAGATGGCGAGGCGAAAGATTCTAGACTGGCCTCTGACCTTATTCAGAATTAACACAAGCTCGCCCCGCACTCGTGACGGTTTTTAATATTCTGCAAACGTCGCTTAAACCTGCCGCTTGCTCAGTTGCCTCATGTTGCGCCTCTCATATATGGAATTCTCGTATTTACAATCCTGTTGGTTACTCAACAACGAACCACGAACACATCATTACGGAGTTGCAGCCCCTTAAAGACTGTCAAAGCGAGAGTGAAAAGTACGACGGCCTTCTTACAACGGCAACTTCGCCCGCTTTCAATGGCAACATTTCCTTCTTAGTCTTATAACGGCAACTTTTTCTTCTTGTAGTGGCAACTTGCCTTTCTCATCTGTCTGCATATATCCAGTCTGAGAGTCGACTGAACCTTCCAAATCCCCATCAATCATCCTGCCCTTCAAGTCACTCAACATTCCACCGCCAAAGAGACATTCGTCTTGTACCAGTCTGTTGCCGATCAGACACAGACAGAGCTATCGCACATGATCGCCCAGCAGCGCAGCCGGGGACGTTCATCGCTCCCAACCGCCTTGGGAATAGGCGCTCTCATTCTCTTTTCGCTCTACCTCTTGTCGCCCCAGCAAACGTCCACGATGGTCGAGACAGAGTCGTCGTCGTTTCCCGATCTGCAGTTGAGCCTCTCTCAGACCGCCTCCTCGAAAGCTCCCAGCATCTTGGTATCGGTCGAGAACACTAGTCCTGATACTCCCGTGACGATCCTGAAGTGGAATTCTCCTCTTGATGAGGCTGCTCTCGGCTTGGGTCTAGTGTCCGTCACGCCCGCGGGGGCATCGGAGCCCATCCGCATCGACGCTGTTAAACTCACCCGGAAGATGCCACCCGGTGCCGACTCCCTAGTAACGCTGCGTCCTGGTCAGAGTGTAAGCAATGTTATCGAACTGCGCGAGCCGAGGGTTCCAGAAGATACGTGGAAGGCAGGCAAGGCGAAGGTGATGATGAGGGGCAGGTGGATGGCCGTTTGGTCTGGACTGACCGCTAAAGAATTGTTGCAGCAGCCGGAGAAACTGCAGTCTGTCGGCGCTGGTGCCGGTGGTTCTTTGACAGGGGATTGGAAGACCGAGACTGTGGAGGTTAGTCAGTAGGGAGTTCAATTTCTGAGCTGTAGTTGTTCACTCAGTAAACACAATTAAAAAACGTTTCATTTAAGACAATGACTGCCCATGTCCTTTTGTCTTCTGACGCTTTCTGTTGTCACCTTGTGTTCTGCACAAATGATGCCTGTCAAGATTTCAAGTCCAGTTTGAACCGTCTTAACGAAGTCCGGCTTGGCACATTAAAGCTCCCCAGTATGTGAGGAGACTTGTCCCATCTCGCGCTTGACAACTGTCTAGTTGTTATTGAACTTCCATAGCTCACCTACCTTAGTAAAGAAGTTTCAGTAGTAACCAATGCTCAGCGTCTAGCTTTCAGCTAGGAAAGGGGGATGGAGAACGGCGATCTGCTGCAAAAATAGAGCTTCGTTCCTCTTTTACAGGTGTTAGTGATTTCGTGTAGTATTTTCTGGCGTTCCAATGCTGTTGTGCTCCTGTTGGTTTCTGCAGTAGCGTGTTACCCTACGGTCAAACAGGTTGAATCGTAGCCTTCAGAGTCATATTCTAGAGCTCCGCGCCTGAGAAGCTTCAAAATATCAAGCCAGAGAAGGTAAAGACATGAGAGAAATGACAGCATAATTTTATTCCCCTCCGGACCTACCAGAAAACAGGCCGATGTGGTGCTGAGTGCTGGAGCCTGCGTACGTTCTCGAAATCTCTTGACTTTGAGTTTAGTCGCACGGTATCCTATACACACAAAGATTCTCCTGATTGAGTACCAAAGTTGAAAGATTCCAGAGGTTGAATGCAAGTTTGAGAATAGCACATGTCCAGCTCAACTGTGTGCTTGCTGGCAATTGAAAGTTTTCTCATGAGTGACATTGTATCTGTAACTATCCCTTGCAGATATGCACCGTAAAACATGTCTCTTTTGTGTGCTCTGATTCCCTAAAGAGATTGGTCATGACACACTTACCGCCTGTAAAAGTGTATTTTACGGTGTCAAGACTTTGTTTCAGCTGAGTTGTAGAATCATAATGTGTTACGTTCCTTGGTTCTTCTAGACTTGGGAACCCTTTGTCGTGTCAATATGGACCGAGGCTTGTTAGAGTGTTTCTCCGAATACCATCTGTATTGAGTTCCTGGCGAATGCATCGCGAACAAAGATGACCAACGAAGGCGGGTCATGATTCACCACTGTAAAAAAGATGTTTCTCCTGCGATTTCTGCGGCCGCGTAGCATTCTCTTTGACGGAGAGTCACAAGCAGCAGTAATTAAATGCTGCAAAATCATCTTCAAGAGTGCATGTCTTTTAGTCTGTTGACGCGACGTCGCGTGGCTCACGTTAGCTCAGTATTCACATCCTTATCCCCTCGAATTCCATCTCTTATCTCCATATTCTGCGATGAATATACTGACAATGGAGAAAAGCACTAAAAGTTGATTGCTTGACGAGCAGGCTTCATATTGGTGTTTTCAGCGGTTGCCGTAGTTCATTGGGAGGATCTTGCACTGTATTGTTGCCTTAGGGCGTTTATCAAGATAACAGCCGAAGAGCTGATTGCCTGTTGTTTTTTCACTAACAGCGCTAATTGGGTATTAATACTACGTGTCGCTTCCATGCCTTCAGATTGCAAGTCTCGGGTCTTCTTCCATTACACAACGTCTCAATCACTAGACTCATAGCGCGTGAGCCTAGGATCTCACGGGGTCGAAACTGAGTGGAAAGTATATAAGGATGTTGGTTAGGATATAGTTCTTGTTTCACACATCCAGAGATAACATTGGAAGGTGGGTTCCGTCTAGAAATGATATGGGTTGAGAAAAGCTTGTTGGGCCCTGTTCGACGAAAGACGACCATCAGGACCACGAAGAGCTTACCAGATACAACCCTACGGCCCTTTCATAGAAGCTAGTGGACGTCTTTATCGTCTGCGAGAGCTACAGTACATGAATAATTAGAGAACGCGGAGTCTCATAGTCGCAGCGGACGTGCCCTCGTCGATGACGAATGGGCTCGCCAGTGGTGGTGGCATTCCCCCAGGAGACATCGAGGTCGGCGCTGAAACCATACAAGAGATGCAGAGCGCGTATCAGGCAACAAGACCTCTACATACTTATCGGTATGTCCTTAAGTATCCGTCTTCAGGTGAACCATTCCGACAACGCTGTAGTATCCAACACCCTCGAGGGCTATCAGCAATACGCCAGTCCGAAGCCCAAGGCCAAGAACCAAGATTACCACAATCAATATGAATTGTCCGAAAAGGGCAGAGCAACAGATATCTTCTCAACACTAACCAGAGAAAAATAACCCGAACCTAACTATAAAACTCAAGTTTCCTCAGTTGTTCAGCACAGACAACCCTAATAAATTGAGACTCTTATATCCCATTCTTAAAACGGGGTTTTTAGGACAATGTCCACGGGAGAGGCAGGTGAGATAGTTGTGTAATGTCACAACGAGGAAGGCTGAGTACAGATAATATCGACCTATCATTGAGTATGCGCTTAGAATACACCCACAGGCAGGACCGATAGCAACGCGTCCGCAAATCTTAACCACAGACAGAGAGCGGCCGACATTTTGAAAGCACGACGTTGCATGCATTCATATATGCCTTCTGATCAGGCAACACTCCGTCAAGGGGATAATTCTAGCATGAATTTATTTCTTAATGGCTAGCGTCGGCCTTTTATAGACGACGTTATGCCTTACGCAAGGCGACTCATTGTTCTTATAGGAGACATAGCAGCAAAGGACCGAAATATCTATAGAGTGAAATCTAGAAAAATATTCAGCAGATGATTAGCTAATTAATCTTGCTCTGGATAGCTGCGATTCCTGTTAGATCGCCGTCGTAATATGGGATAACCTTAACGCAGGCGAACCTAACTATTATACATAACACGTATCTGTCGTCCTCCTTATTCCTTTTATATATTTTAATATATGTATTGAGAATAGCTGTGAGGAGATAAAGAACGGCCTAGGGTATAAAAGTTGCGCATGATCCTAGGTGTGTTCTTTCATGTTACCTCCTGTACTTCAACTTACTGTCGCTTATTAGATTAAGATGCAGAACTTACAACGCATTAAAGACGTCGCTTCTCAAAGTAGTATTTTCGCCTTAGTTTTTAGTGCTCCTTTTGGAAAGTTCATTATATATATAGCCGGTCCGCAACGATCAACACCAAGTGAGTACCTACATACCTTACCTTACATACCTTGAGGGCCGGAACCCCAGCCAAACTCCTTCCCATGAACATTCACGCAACATAGCCCGAGAGAACAGAGAAGGCGAGTTCAAAGACCTGCAGAAGTTCCAGCGAAAACCCTTACCAGCCGTCTGATTCACTAGGTCTGGGTTCCAGCGACTTTCACGCAGTGAAAGCCGGAAATGAGATTGAAGCCTCTAGTAGTTAGATGACCAAGTCCGACTAAATACCTTTTCCTAGCCATTGTTTCGTCGAGGAAAAAAGATGTCAGGGAAGGCAAGAAACATTCCCACTTTGAAGGCTACATTTATGGGTGTGCCCCGTGAGGAACGAAGGGTCATCGCTGCCTTCTCCACCTCCAGTTTCAACTCGGCAAGTCAACGCGCCAACCTCAGCCAACACCACAGCACTCCCACTTCAATCAACATCACCAACAACTTCCTTCAACCCTAAGACTACTGAAGAAGCATATAACAAAAACACCTTAAAGCTACTTAAATCCTTTAGAAGTCGTTGGCCGACCTCCACGCCCAAACCACTACACAAGTTCCCTTCCACCGTCCACCCACTAAACCAGACCCTGAGGCCCCACACTTCTGCATAACCCTACTTAGACCCTGAAATGGACCGCCGTCTCCAATGCCTTGTTGGCTAAGTGGTATAGCGCCTCACTAGTAATGAGGAGATCGGGTGTTCGATTCACCCACGAGGCAACTCAGCCTCCGACGTCTCCGTCGGCCGACTTTCGTTTTTGCATTTCTCTCATGCTCCCTCTTCCTTTTATTCCTCTTCATACCGTCCTCATCTTTCCTCTTTTGCATTCCCATCCGCCAATGCACAAATCGGCGCCCTTCCCGCAGAAACCAACACCCCAAACTCTCCCTCCCGCCCACAGCCTCGCCCGGCGAAGCTCCGAGCCGAACCACCTCCTTTGGGTTCCCCGGTCCGCCTCCTGTCTCAACCCCAGCCAACACATACCCCCGGGACCATCGCAATCACCCAAGCTACCCTTTTCGAAAAGGAGGCTCACAAGGATGCTCTCTGCACCTCCCGTATAATACCCCTGCCACACGTAATTGAGACCGTTGAGCTAGAACAATCACCCGTACGAAAGAAGCAATACCTCGGCCCCCCTTCCTGTCATCCCTTTCCGCCCGAGTGGATCTGATATTTCCTTCTCCCATCCCGATCAAGAATCCAGGCCCTCAGCCTCATCGCCGCCCAGCCCTCGGAACTCCCCGCCAGGAACCCTGATGTACCTACCCTACCCCTGGTCGTCACATCTGACATCACTCACCGCCAAAGGCATGAAGTATGAAACTTGAAATCATCACCAGAATCTTTGACTGGTCTTATTTGACTCGAACTGATATTATACACATCGGCTCGTCATCATCTGCATGTTTCCCTTTTTCGTCTTCTCCGTCTTTCCGTCTTGATATCTTGGTCTTCGTCTTGCGTCCCCCACAAATGTGCAGAGATGGCTCACAAGGATCGAGATCTCCTCCCCAAACCAAGCGCAGACGAAAAGAAATCAGTTGGGGCGCCTTCTTTTCTTGGACTTCATCCCACTCGGCCCGCCCTTTGTATGTTCCGTTCTTTATATGTAAAGTTGCTTTGGGGTATCTGTTGGTACACAAAAACGTGTGACAAAGGAAAACCGGTTTGTTTGCAGAAAATGAGCAGTCGCAGTATTTCTACCCTCCCTTCTGGGCGGAAAGATGATGCTTCGCCGATGATGTCGTTCCTTTCGTTAGAATGCCGAAAGGCCGAGTAGACACAAATGAGAAAATAAAAAACGCCTGATTCCGACTAATCCTGTCTCCCGATGCAATGTTTGAAAGGAAAATGTTCCGTGAGTGGTGATGTTGTGCGATGCCGCCGCAACGTCCAGGCCGCGACGGGAGACCCGGTCTGCTTGAAAGAATTATGTTTTGTATGTGGTATTGGAGGCGCTGTTATGAGCCCTCCGTCTGCAGCTCGATACCGCTATCGCGATCCTGTGGCTCCTTGCTCCAATTGGGCGTGAGACTCCTCGGAGATTCCACTGGACTGCTCGGCGCTGATGCCCCGTCCTTGCGACTCTCCTCATCCTCGTTGTCTCGTAGGTAAGCCGGCTGGAGCACACGTGGTGGCAGCTTGACGTCGCTAGGTTGGACCTTATACTCGAGAGCCTTCTTGCCCTCCTTGATTAGCTCCTCCGTCCAATTCAAGCACTTCTTGATGCTCTGGTTGATCTTCTGGCTGTCAACAAGCAGCTCTCTGTGCTTGGTAAGATCCAGCTGAAGTCGCTTTTCGTCTCGTTTCCTCCTGCGAGTGTCGCGCTCGGGATCCGACTTGGCAGAGTCCGTTTCGTCAAGCTCTGATGACTCAAACATGGAATCCTCGAGGTCTTCCACATCGCCTTCGCCCTCGGCCCCACCTTCACCTGCGACCGCAACCTCTTCTTCCTCACTGAGATCCGAAAGATCAAGAATACCTTCGATACCAAGACCCGTGGTCGACTCGGACGGCGCCTCCGCTGGTGGCGCAGAGGGAGCCGAGGACAAACGGCCAGATCGGGACAGTCTCTTGTACCTTCTCAGCTCAGCCGTCTGTTTCCTCAGCTGCCTCTCGAGCGATCTGTTAATGGCCTCCAAGGAAGCGTTTGTAATCTCGAGATCCTGCACCTTGCGTTCCCTTCTAGCGTGCTTCACCATGTCGTTCAGAGGGTCGCCGTGGTTCGATCTCGTCGGGCTGTGCAGTTCATCCAGGTCTCTGGAATCGTCGTCGTCTTCCTCCTCGTCCTCCTCCCCCTCAGATTCGCTCAGCTCATCTGCTGCCTGCAAAATCGAAGCTATCGTGATCGGCTGGTTAGGGAAGAAGCTGGCCATCGTCGGAGATGACACACCCGAGGGAGTCGGCGACTGGGAGGCCATGAACTGTGACATTATCATAGCATCGGTAGGTGCAGCGTCTGAGCCAACGTGGCTCGCCGGCCGGCTGTTGACATGGCTGGCTACCTGGGACACGGCGTCCATGCTGATTTTGCGCTTGTGCATCGAAGGCGCCAGGGGTGGCGGGCTAGTCATCTGGGCCCGAGTCTGCGGTTGACTGTTGCTCTTGACCAGTGGTGGAGCAGTTGGAGCTTGTATCGGCTTGTTGGGCGAAAGGGGCCGAGACGCGAGCGACAACCCGCTTGCCGAGCCAGCTGAATTCCTAGCCTTCTTTCTCGACTCTGCGATGGTTGGCCCGGTCCCCGAGGCAGCAGACGACGGCCTGAAGCCTGGAGCCAGATTTGGAGCTCCATTTGCGTAAAAGAACTTGCTCTGCGGCGGCTCCGGCGTGGGCGCAAGTGTCGGTGATAATGACGGTGCAAGCGACGGAGCGAGCATCGGCGTGAAGCCCACGCCCGTGGACGTGGGCCGATTCTTGTCTACGGCGCTGCCATTGGCGTACATGAAGGTGGAAGCTCGCTGTGGGGCGACGGGAGCAACAGCGGGTTGCTTGGGCTGAGGAGCGGGCACCGAGGGTTTGGCGTCGCTCGCATAGAAAAATTTGGAGTCGGCATCGTGGCGGTTGCCGACGGTGGAAGGGACAGGGCTGAAGGTGACGACCTGTCTCCTTACCGGCTCAGCCTGGAAAGTGGGCTGGTGATCCCAATCGCTGGTCCGATCAGGATTCGGTGTGCCGTTAGGGGTGCTGTTATTGCTGTCGACGCGGTTCTGGCGAGGGCCGGATCGCGGCGTGACATTATTGCCCAGGAAGGGTGCAGGACTCGTCAGGTCGTCCTTGACTCCTCCCCCAGCAGCAGCGTGTAGAGTCGGGTGTTGGGTGTTGTTATTCGTATTATCGTTGCGGCGGCGGCCCAAGGGGGTTACGACGGAGGCTGGCTTCGCAGCGACTTTCGGGGTGAGAGGGGCTCGGTTCATTCCCTTTGCGGTGAGGGAGGGCATTCCCGGCTGGCGGGTAGTGGTGCTGCCCCCTTTGTCGTAGGGGGGCATTGTGGTAGGCGTAGGAGAGGCAGATGCTGAGGCGGATGCGGATGCAGGCGCGGAGGATGAGGTGGGCGATGGGGTTGGCGACGGCTTCGCTCGCGCAGCGTTGGCAGGACGAGAAGAGGGGTTCAGGACATTTTGTTCTCTGTTGCGGAGAGGAGAGCGCAAGCTGGATGACAGTGCAGGCTGCTGTCGTCGGGTGGCGGCAGAACCCTGAGGGGAGGTAGGAGTGGTTTCCGCAGCG
>JABGLZ010000654.1:78494-89007 GCA_014705045.1 Colletotrichum theobromicola | reverse complement strand
ACACATACAGATTCCCCAGTTCTAGATGCAACTAGATGATCGCAGTCCAGGATGGCTCATGCTGCGCGTTCCAGTAGCCATCTTCATCTCTAATGGCAGAGCCGCCTTGTCATCAGCGTCCTAGGCTTCTTCCTTCTCTTCTCCGTCATGAGGGTCTCAATCAAGCGCAACCAGTTGGAATACGTGATGGGAAGAGACTGGGACATCCGCGTAGATGGTGTGTGTTCCGGGCCGGCCGATTCCGTCGGTAAGTACTTAAGTAAGTAAACAGCAAAGAGAAGATAGTGCTGCTGTTTTTACATACCTCTGTCTCAGCTACACTGCGGCAGCCATGGAGACGGGAGTTCTGATGCTGCCAAAGCCCTGTCAAAACTTGTGCTACGAGACCCATACGCACCCGAACTTGCTGTAGAAGGTTCTCAATCAGTAGATGCTAGATTGTCGCGCCTGGGATCAACCAGCGCAGTCCTGGCCCTTGGAAATCCTCGAATTAGCTACGGAGCTCATTCCTTCGAAGAACGCCACATCCAGGCTGGAATCTTTCTTGAAATTGTACAGACATTACGAATGTGTGCTATGTCTAGCCGTACTTTGTCGTGGAACTCTCCCTCTTGAATGTAGGCCACAGGGAAACCTCCTGCAAAGATACCTGTGGTGGACAACTAAAGGTGTTAGATGTCTTCCTCTTCATTATGCATTCGTGTGGAGAGGTGGCTTGGGCAGAAGATGTCTGGAAAAAATGGGAGTTTAAATGTGGAAGTGGGGTGAAAAGAAATGACCACCATCAACTGGACACTTAGGTATCAGATTGGAAAGTTTGGAATGCGGTGCTGAGGTACTCTGAAAGCCCAAAAGGTAGAGAAACCACCAGAACTAACTGGAAAACCTCGGAAAGTAGGCGGGCAACCTTTATCCGTACACACCATCAGGCGAGGACAGTATGATGTTGATGATGATTGGTGCTGGGGCTCTGTACCATCCGACCAGGATGGTACAGAGGCCAGCGTGGCTCTATCATTGGGTGCATCGCTATTCTCAGGGAGCTGCTGCCAATTTCAGCAAACCTCGGGGCGGCTGCACATAACGGCTGCCATAGCCTGAGTTTCTTACCTTGATTAGCAGGCTCTCAGGGTTCATAGATAGTTCCATGAGAGCCTTGCCTGTCTTCCACTGTGGACCATCTTCAATATGCATGCAGCACGGTGTACAAAGTGAAGTTCTCCACCTGTTTGGGTGGCAACTTCACATTCCTGTTGCTGGACTTGGACGTCACACTCCACAAACCTAGGTTCCGATACCGGAGAGCTACCAGTGACACCCCTCAGGTACCCAACTCACCGAAGTGATCATTCAACTATGACGCGAAACGCTTTCGTTGCACTATATATCTTTAGCTAGAGGTGCTCTGCATCTATTCGGTTCAGGACTTCTTTTCTTCCGCTAAAGTCGAGAAGGCTCAAGTTTCCGCGAAGCATTTCCTTCTGCGAGTATGGAAGTAGAACACCACGACCATAAAGGAGTCGGAATGAAGTGTTCCTCACCCACGTGGCCCTTCATGATCATAAGGTTTGAATGCGACTTCGTCGGCAGGGTCCACAGGTGACAAGCCGCTATCGAGGGGGACTCCTCTCCCAAGGCCGCAGTGGTGAAGAAATCTTACACAACTACAAAGGCTTATAGTTCTAGCTTACTTGATTGATTGGACAAATAATCTCTTTGTGGTTTCTGCTTTGAAGTCAGAAATTACGTTCCAGGTACTATTCCAACTTTCCTTGGTCAAGCCTGTCTTCAGGTGCATCTATCATCAAATCATCTTTATCATTCAACCGTGATGAGTCATTCAAACCATATGGAGCGTTCAAATTCAGTGTGTTTCCAGTATATCAAGGCACCAACTTAGCCAGATCTCATGCCAGGCCATGCTTCTCTATTTCACCATCCATGACAGAAACGTCGGATCCTGCGCATTTCACTGCATTCCCCTACCTTCTGCGGCGTCCTATCTTGTGTTGAGGTACCTGACGCCCTCCACCTATCAACATCGAAAGTCGGCAGCCTTTCAGTGCAAGTCGTCTCGGGCACCTCCATACCACCGCGCCCAGACAGAAGATGGGGGCTCACGCGAGCGAGACTCATGTCGACTTTCATGCCAAGGGACATCATCCACAAGTCGACGATCACAGCCAAGGTCGTACTATCGCTAGCACGTCGGATAACAAATACAAAATTGGATATACAGGCAACAGGATTACTAGCGACCTCAAATCAGACACTGCCCAACCTACGTCTCAACCTTCACGCTACTTCCCACTGAACATCGCCCTGAGAGTATTTGTACTCTGTGCCATTGTCTCGGGAAGTATTGACCTCGGGAAAATGATCGTTGCTGTCCTTTGCAAAGTTGCCAATTTCGGGAATTGATTATACCGAACGAGTATGTTCTCTATGCATAGACAGCTTCAGACCGAGGAATAAACTCAACTGCAGGCACCCCGAGCACTGTGAAATATTCTTGACTTGGTGGGATCACTGGCTCTCTTCCATAGGCAGCGGTGTGGAAATTAAAAGAAAAACACTCTCTTGCACATCAGCAGTCACAAGAGTTCATACTTGTCCACTTTTTATGCCTTACCGTTAATGTCATGTCAAGTCCGATGATGGTATCTTCATCAAGTTCATCAAGTACAATGGGACATGGAAAAGCAGTGCCGCATGTTTTGATATTCTCGGTTGAAATTAGGCAGTAAAATTGAGGTCCAAGCAAGTCAATCATCGAAAGATAGGATGTCGTTCCAAAAGAAGAACTACGTCTTCCACTTGGGGGAACGAATCAGTAAAAGCCAACAGGTCGAAAATGGAGACTTTGGAGTTTTATCGTCAAGAAGGCAACGAAAACGGGTCAAGAGGTGCGCGTAAGAGATTGGCCTGAAACGATTAATCCATATCTCAGTCGCATCGATCCGTTATGTGCCAGCCTTCGTGAACGATCATTAGAAGGGGAAGTCTCGCTACGAGAAAACCAACATCTGTTCCACGAGTGCTCTCGTTGCCATCATTGCCGCTGGACTTCCCAACAATTGAGAGAACTCGGCAGGGCCCTCGAGCCATCCCATGAGGCGATTTCCCAGTGATCGTGCAGGGCTTGAAGTCCTCGCAAGTCATTCATTTCGGGAATGATCAAATGAGAAAGGGAAACGCAAATTCCATGACCGCAACATCATGCGTCCTTTGCGAGGAAGGCCAGAACAATGTAGACACCGCTCACAGTAAACTTGGCATTCAAACCTTGTCACCTCAGTGCAGCCTCCTACTTGTATCATTGACACTCTCGCTCGAATTCGACTTTTCCTTGACATCAACCTCATTCAACCTCAATCTTTGATCCCGAAAGCAAGAAGGGTAGGCAGCGATCCTCCAAAGCAAGCCCTCATCCTCGCCAACAAGTCCTCTTTCTCGGAAACAAGTCAGCATCCAGTAACCACCGAGATTCAAGGATGTGATACTGCAGAATTGGTGGCCGGCGCCTTGTGTAACCTGGGCTGCTTGTTCCAAAACCATCCCCTCTCTCCGCATCACATGTTCTGAAGAGCTGCTGCCCGACCCCCAAGTGTAGCCCAGTACTCTTTTACCAAAGCCGGATCGCGGGCTTTGGCTGCGGCCTCGCCAATAGTGGAAACATCAGGGGATCCCTCCCACTCGACAGTGAAGCAAACTTTGCCCTTGGCACCCTTCGACCTCTTCGATCCCTTCGCAATACTGGCATGATGGTTGACAATCTTCAACAGGTACTACTTGTCGCTATTATTTCCCAGCGTAGCTCGGCAGTCGTGGTCTTTGGTGTAGGCAGCCCACATGGCAGGGGCATCTTGCTGGATGTTGGCTTCGGGCTCGTACGTCTCGGTCCACATTTGTCCGTTCGATGGCTCCCAGTCGATCTTGAATTGCAGTCTGATAGGGTCGGTCGGTTCGGCTCGGTGTTCGGTGATGCGCCTGACTTCCCACTGCTGGTGCTCCTCGAGGTTGTTGCTTTCCTCCTGAAGGCTGCTCGCGTCGGTGTGGGAGTTGCTCGTCGTTGTTTTCTCGGTGTAGTTGTCGTCGAGGGACCTGTCGTCAATGACATTGCCATCGAAGGTGCATCTTTCTTTAGTGGACCCCGCCACAAGCTGTCCGATCCAGTTTTGGAACAAGAGTTGCGTTGACGGAATGGGCAACCAGGCACCCCTGTCGACGCTAAACGTAGAATGGACGTCAGCTTTGATGAACGAACGGCAACACCGTTGTCATGGGGGATCTCGTTGGTACGGAACGCTTATCCGAAATCACACTTCTTGTGCCCTGAACGCGTCGCGTGTGCGGCGGACGGCCTGCAATCAATTCCAGAATTCTCACCGAGGTGCTGAGTACGTACCTACCTTAAGGTAGGCAGTTGATGGCCGGCGTGTGACAACAACACTGGCAGAAGTGGAAGTGGGTACGGGTGCTAACATGCTCCGTGCGGTTGGGACATTGGCCCACACTAATCCGTGGCGCCTTCACAGATGTCGGGCGGACATCTGGACCTCTGCGCCGCTGTGAAGGTACCTAGGTGTCTTCACGTACATCTGCAGGCGGTGTGGCACTCCACCTCATGTCCCTACCGTATATTTCGACCGGCACTTGCCCGCCCTTTTAGATGGACAGCCTCTAGCCGGACTGCTGCTGACAGTGAACCAAGTTTGGACGGTGCGGTGAGCGCTCATGCCACAATCCCTTGCTTGACTTGCGCCGCCCTGCCAGCAATTTTGCGCCATTTTGGTTGTGTTGGTTCGTCCGTCCTGCCATTGCCTCGGAAACATTATCATCGGGATGAGTGTGATAACCGGCCAATGGTGTACATACCTGGTCCAGGTATGCACGGATACATCTGGATACACTGCCCGGTAATGGCTGCCACCCGTGGTAGGCAGACCTCAAAGGCGTCGCCGAGGAAGCTCAACCGAGCTCAACCGAAGCTACATCCTAGGGGGAAAGACATGATTGAAGCCTTCGTTTTCCATCATGACTGGCTCCTCTGAATTGTGCCGGAGTGACTTTCTTCACAGACGTGGGACATATCCGCTGTTCGCTCGCTGCTCGCCTTTTTCGGGGTATATGAAGCCACTACGTGTGACATCTTTGGCATCACGGGAGGCTGTCATAGTGATGAATCAAGTGCCTGGTCCTCCTAGCGACATCTACTGCAAAGCTACTGGGCTGAGCACCGACGGTGGTGCTTTTACGGCCTTTTCTCATATTTTGAGAACTCCTACCGTGTGGACTCTATATTTCTTCAACATCAAGTGCCTGTAAGTTTACACGTTCGCCTGTTCTTACTTTTACTTCTTTCAATAATCTCTCCCTCTTGGGCACGGGTGATTCATGCCTTCATTACCCTCCGGCCGTTCTGTTTTGCAATTCTTGACGATCAAAAGCAATGAACTCTTTGCTCTCCAATCCGTCGCAATCTTCCTAGTATTTGAGCTGCATAGCGTAATGGGCGATGGTACTGGGGCAAGCATGGGAAGGCTCTGGGCCTTATCAACGCAACACAAACCCCACCCTCGTTACAATCGCGGTACCACAAATTCTGCCCGTCATTGTCTTCGAGACCTGACAAATGGGCGTCTGACTGACTAAAGAGAGGTGAGAAGGAGGAAGGGTCTGTGTGCCATCAGATCTTGACAAGCACTCCGAGTAGTGGCCCGTGGAAACAAATCTTCTGCCGAGGTGACAGAGACAGAACCAAGACGGCATGAAATCGGCAGTCCCCTAGCTCTACCAGAATGCCCACTAATTCCAATCTAGGCGCAGTGTGGGACTTGTCATGAGCAACGATGCTAACAGTGAATCATTCATGTTTCATGATTCTCTTCTTTCCGTTCCGGAGCGACGGTAGCGGGGTTACCGCTCGTTAAGTCTTCTTTATTCGTGGCTTCTGCAGTGAATCCACTGAAGCATGGCTGTTTAATAGTAGGTGTTAACCAGAGTACTGGCTCAGTCTGGCTGAGTATCAGAAGCGGAATAAAAGCAGTTTGCATGAAGGATCGTTCATTTTGCAACCCGGCAAAAGCGTGGGGAATATGCAGAGAGAATTTCGGAGCTGTCACTTCACGCATACACCGGAAAGATTAACAGGCACCGGATTCATTGGAAAGTGCTCCATAGGCCCAGTTGTGCCAGCCAACACATTGAATATATCACATATGCATGGAAAACAAAAATGCTGTTCCCACCTGAATAATCGCTCTCAACCCCTAGAGAGATAACTTCGGGCAAGCGTCTGTGGCTACACACCGTCGCAAGAGAGAGAATGTAAGTTCTGAAACATGCTAGAGCCCCTGTTGAAAGGGATGGCATCGCTTGGCGGACCCCTCAGCCGGCTCCTGCTGTTGATTGAGGCTCGCACACCGAGATGAATGCTTTCCAAACGTTTGTATCCCTCCGAAATGTCTTGATGAACTCCGTTTTTCTCGGAGAGTGTTTAGCGGTCGCGACTTCTGGTGTCATTCCTCATCTCCTTGCGAAGACGCCCCAGGAGTTCGGCATGGGAATTTGAATCATGGCCGAAGTACCAGGAGCATTTCCATAAGAATGCTTTGGTTGCAGCTGGCTACGCTAACAAACACCGGAAGGCAGACGGTGTCCATCTAAAAGGTGAGATATTGCTTATACCAGATAGAGTCTGGCGACGTTTTGCATCATGCCGCCAAGTAATGCATCCCTCCTTGCGGTGATCTGGATGCACACTCTAATCAGTACAGAATATTATGAGAATTTGTAGCTGAAGGCTTCAGAATCGCGATACTTGAACTACGTGACATTTGTCTCATCAACAATCATTTATGCGGTCTGCGTGATGATTTTGGTCCAAATAATCCAACTAGCCGCATTCTGGGATAATCGCACTTTTTACATACCAGTCCAACTACCGATGATATTGGTTCTATGGCTTTGGTCTTTTGATTGGCACGGAACTCATTACTTGAAAGTGGACCTTGTTGCTTGTCCCTTGCCATGGGTTCGAGCCCATCGCCTCCGAGAGCCAAATCGTACCAAAAGGGAGACGAATGAAAATGCAAGCCTCCTGAAATCAATACTGATAGTCGGGTCGGACTATAACAAGAGGAAGAAAAGGATGTATCATGAGTTCAGGCTTTCTCGGGTTTTCCTCTTCGAACATTACAGGGCCGGGCCACGAATCGGCGAGAGGCTGGTCAACGATCGTCATGAAAATGCCCGCCTCAACTCAACCGACGTTTTAGCCTTGAGAAATAACCCAAAGACCCAGCAACAGCGTGCATGTATGTGCTCTGGTGCTTTTGTGAAAAGTACCGTCGCCGAGCGCAAATGTCTCATTGCCCAGAAAGAGTTCGGCGTCGCGAGGCTCTATGATGGCTGACCGCGAGACGCTCTGCCACAGACCACCGTCCACCGGGAAGTCTAAGCCCAACTTTCCTTCTGCCAACGTATCTCGATCAAGAGTCAGCAATGATAAGGCAAGGCTTCGTGGACCTTTCGTTTTCTCGGAGCTGCAACATTGCCGCGTTTTATGAATATGTCCTTAGAGGAGCTTTTGGCAGTCTGAAACTGGCCATCAATCATCAGGGAGTATACATCTGTCAAGAAAGCTTGACAAATAGCATGCAGTACGACCTGGAGTTATTCCTCGAGCCCTCTGTCTCCGGCGTCTTATCTAAATGTTAATAATTAGGCGAAGAATTCAATTCTGTGAGTCGACGCCGAGGAAAGACCGGCAAGCAGTCTTGAGACCTCGAAGCTCTCTGAAATTCATAGACGTCGAATCTCCAAAGGTCATGTTGTCTTCGAAGTCCGCTTTCAATAGTGTTCACGGCTTACCTTACGTCTGAAATGTGGTTTGAAGGTTTGGGGCTCAAGGCATTGTGGAAGTCAGTCGGCATTCTTGCTTAGACAGACCTGAGGCACCTTATCACGAAGTTCTAGACTCAAACGGGTAGTTGTCAGACTATTAAAAGCGTTCATACTCTATTGAGGTAGATAGGTTGACATACATCTAGGCACGCTCGGATGGTCGAGTTCCACGGGCGCCCCTCATTGCAGGTAGTGGTTCAATCTCAGCCCAAGGCTAGATGTTTTCTTGCATTTGGTATTCTTGGCGTGCCATGTAGTCTTATTCCTAGACCTTTGTTTTCGAAGCGTGGTCTTCCGCGATGAAAATAGATCAAGAGACTGAAGCTTCAAGCTTGGCGCTGTGAGCATGACTTGTAGCACGCGCCCTGTCCTCGTCAAAGATCTTGGTCAAACGTCTAAGAGCATGAAAGTCTTGAACAACAGGAGGACCGATTTACTAGGCTTCAAAGTCTTCTTATGAAGCCTCGCCAAGACGTCTCGCTCAACTGATAGACCTCTGATCGCGGTTTCAGCCAACGTTAGGAATAGAACTGTCAGAAAGCATAGGATAGCTTATTGACTCAACACAAGAGCTTTTTTTGCCGGTAACTTTAGCCTCAGGCTGAAGAACAGGTACCTGATGGTAGAGTTTACGCTCGTCGACTTGGACATTTCATTAATTGCAATGTGGAGTGAGAGAAGCCTGACTTACAAGAACAAAACGACAGATATACCGGTGGAGGGGGCATAACTACCACTATTTATGCCACAATCTTACTCATAACGGAAGCATTGCTTCCAGCAGTCCGTTGTAAGTTGCGGTCAGAAGTCTAGAACACTGAGCAAGGGGAATCTGTCTCAACTGGTGTCACACATGCTACTATAAAGGCAAGGAATGTTAGCCTTAACCTGGCTAAGCAGTCTTTAACACATATATTGCACTTTTCTTAGGTCGGAAACGGTAAATCCCCCATGCTGCTACAGCTTTGGCATATGGTGGGTAATCATAAACGGCTGCTTGATCATACCCACATCCACAGGAATAAACCAAAACATCTTGCATAGAGTAGTCCAATTCTCGCGGAGTTCACTCTAGTGACAAGTGTCTTTCTGTATTGCGCTGAGCTGCATCCCAGCTTCGTGGAGAGTTAAACGAACCGCTACTCATAAGAAACATCCGATACATATTCCCTCGGTATTTGTTTTGAGCCCTTGAGAGCTCGAATACTGCAGGGATTGCAGATGCACTGTTGAAAGCAGGCAGAAGACATGATCGAGACATTCGCTAATGATTATGCAGAAAGCGCCGAAAGTTTACACAGAGTTCTAGGACCAACAAATGCGAGTAGAAAGTCCATGTCGGACAATCCGAGCCTCCATACGACCGCTCAGAATTTCCATGAGGCCAGCAGCAGATACATTTGCGCCGCTAATACTAACACAAGCAAGACCATTAACAAGGAATTTCAAGTATGAAACCTATTGTCGCTTTTCACAACACCTCATCAATAGATAGGGCATGAGGAATCCGAAGACATCGGAATGACATCTTTGATTTAGTCGTCAGACGCTGAAATCAAACTGGTTTCAGTTCGATATGTGTTTCGTCGTCACGAACGCGGCTATCTGAAGAATGCATCCGAATGCAGCGGTGGTTACTAGTGGTAAGAGCATAAATAGGTTTAAAAAACAGCTTCAAATGCGCATATTGAATCCCGTTGACGTCACCTTAGGCTTTGCTGATATTGAATGGCTGTTGTAAGTCCTCTGGGGACGTGGGGCGTCTTGGCTCAGTGGCCTCTGTCATCCCATTTGGATGAGCGGAGTTCCAGCCAGACTTGGATGAACAAGGCAGGCTAGGACCGGCAACAGAACTGTTGGTGGGCTGTGACTGGACTCGGAAACTACTTTAGAAATCATTTTCGGCAGTGGCTGAGTTGCAGTGACGGTGAAAACCAGGTTTAGTTGAGCCAGCAGTGAATCTGAATCTTCAGAGTTCATTGTCGACAAACTGACAAAGGAGGCCGCATCCATACAGGCAAAAACTACGGACTCACTATCGTTAAGCTCTTTTTGTGCCCTGCTGAAGAATGTCGGCGAACGCGAAGAGGCAGAAGAGTTTCTCTGAGCATAGAATACTTCAGAAGATGTTCACGAGTGGTGAGGGACCAGACTTTTGGGAAGGGCATACGATGGCCGTTGAACAGTATGAATCTGTACTCCCCGTCTTCGATGGTGTACTGAGTTGACATAGTGATTCGTGAAGTATTTGGATGTAGAAGTTCCGCCCTGGCGTAAGGGGCACCTGGCGTCTCAACATGAAATCTCTTCGCCAAGTTGACTGAGTGTATGGCATTATACTTGGCGTTCCCATCGGCAGTATGACCTCTTACGCTCGTGTAGTAGCCGTCCTAATCTGGGACACGCAACGACTTGAAAATAGGCCCTTTCCAACCCTTCAATCCCCAATCAATGCCATTCTTTTCATTATGGGCTCGTTGCCAAGCATCATATGACACAACATGTCCTTTTGAAGCTGACTATTTCTTTTGTTTTCAGCTGTTCAACACGATGATCGATGGGATGAGACACAATAATGCTTTTTTCCAACTCTCAATGCCTCTGT
>JABGLZ010000654.1:66215-78327 GCA_014705045.1 Colletotrichum theobromicola | reverse complement strand
ACCCCCCCCCCCCCCGGCTGTGCTGTCTCACAGACAGGAGCAGCAGATGTCAGGCTTGCTTGGCATTTCGACGGATCTCCCGCGTGGCATGCAAGATCTTAGGCTAGCGCATTCTTCATCCCAAACATTGAAACAATCTGACTGTCCTCAGGTTGCCGTGAGTGATCATTGAGATCCGCATGTTGGGCTGAAACTGCTGGTTCTTGGGATTTGAGGATGTTGCGCTCAATTTGAAAAGCGACGCTGTGGTGATAGTAGGTTTCAGAACCTGATTCGTCAAGGTGAGCGAAAAGTCGGAGACTTTGGCTGGGAACTCGTCCATAAATGGAATTATCCGTGAGCCCAGTCCTGTGTTAGAGCTAGAATACCTCCTTCTGGGCGACCGCTCAGTCATATGCGATCATACCCATTGGAGACCTCCGGATCCCGTCCGCTCTCCTACAGATAACGCAACGAGGGCAGTCATCACGGCCGAGTTGCTTATAATCCCCGAGAATTACGAATCCCATTTCTTAACACGTAGAACGCCCCTTAAGCAGCCAGCCCCCACTTCACTGCGAACGAGAAAATCTATCCAGGAACGACTTTTCTAGCAAGATGATGTTCCCAATCAAGTATTTAACCTTCCTAGCTGTCTGCAGGGGAGCCTAACGCGTTATTAGAATTCGGGAACTTCTTAAACTTTGCGCTGCCCCTGTCGGCGTAGGTATTAATATGTTGAAAAGCTCTTCGCAGATATGTGTTTTGATTGTCCTTCTTGCAGTCCTTGACGAATTGTAGGAGGCTTAGGTCCTGCGGTCCGAACTATACTAGGGAACACATCGGTCGTGTACGAGTAGAGCTACGTGCCACTATCAGTGAGTGGACGGGGCCTTATTTATGAACATTGCGCTTAAATTTGGTGTATTCCTCTACAACTCCCTGCGATTGTACTGAATCTAAATCCATTGAAATTCGATTGATTCCCTTCGATCTAGGATCCAGTGGGTGTCACCCAAAGCTCTGAAACAATTGTCCAAGCTCGTGTTCAGGCTATGTACATCTAAGAAGAGCAGCATTGCCACTAGATATCTATGTAAGCATATGATGTGAAACGAGGGCGACATCTGTACTTACTTGCTGGAGTCCCTTGCATTCGAATTTGTTGTTGCCCAGGCCTGTGGCGCTCAACATCGTGTTTTTCTTTACAACGAGGGTCTTGAGATCGGTTCTCTGATCACAAGTCATGGCAGGGCCTCCGTCAATGGAGCACGTCCCAGTCATCGTAGCTGTCCAAGTGTTCTCGTTGATTGAACACACGGTCTGTCGGGCCTCAAGCTGCTCAGTCGGCAACCCAAGAGCGGGCTGGATCATAGCAGCTACAGCTGCAGTCAAGCAAAAAAGAGTGTGAGAAAGCATCGTGCTGGATGTATTGTGACCGACTGGAGGTGAAGTGTTGAGTGAGAGTGGGATGTGATTGAGATACGTCTATAGAAATGACGAGATATAGTCACTCCTTTAAATAGTCTATAGATCAGGTAGCTGTCTATCATTTCAAATAGAGCCGCTAAAGAGCCGCTGGAACCACTCTTCCGGCTGCCGTTGGCTGCGAGTCATAAGAAACCTTATATAGATTCAGATTTATTAGGTGTGGAGTCTGCGGTATTGTGTGAGTACCGCCCGTCCGCTCACCGCCCAGACCGCACGCGGCAGAACTAGCCAATCAAAAGGCAGACATCTCCCCGGCCTTCAGCGGGTTTATTGGGACCCTCTCGCCGCATCGCTGACTTCAATGTTATAATACTTTTTTCGCTATATTCACTGACCCCTACATGTGGTATGCCATACCCAGCCCTTCGTGTCCTATACCAACAGTTGTATGATGGGGATGCCATCAGAGTTTCAACTGCTCTTAGGTATAATCAGTTAGTTCGTGGGACCTGGAAACTCCTGACTCAGGAGCCAATCCCCTGAGCGGCAGTGCCGGGAGCTTAAACCTTCAGCCAAGACCCCCACTGCATCAATCCGAACTGAATCTGGGGATACTTTCGTTAACCTGATACTTTAACAGAACATAGATGTCTTCAGCTCAGAGGTCCACAACTCGGAATATCACATTATTAGCGAGAAGGTAGATCCTAATAGGAAAATGAACTCTAAAACAAAGGTGAGTTCGGATGATCGAACATGGATTAAACCCTACGCCGATGTCTGCAGTTGGCTGAAGGCGTGGAAGTCGTGGAAGCACGCCGCCGGCACCGTGTGCTCGGCCGGACGTAGGTCGGCACTGTACGCCTTCCACTCGAAGCCCAGCTCTCAAAAAAGTCCCATCATCTTCAAGCCCCACATCAGAAACTCATCAATTCTTTCAGATAATAATTTCAGTCTGCGATCACCGCTCCTATCGCGCAATCTCTTCAGGTCCTCCCAGGCGCAGGCGACGCCATCAGCGCACCCGGTTATTCCCAGGAATTTGCCGTCGCGCCCCCGTCTCGTCCGCCTGCTCGATAAGAAGGGTGCTCGTCGCCGCCCGCAACTAGGACGTCCACCATCTTGGCTGTGACTTCTCGCAGCGCGCGTGATGGAAATAACAGCGAGGCGTAACTTACGGAACTAGCAGGTGTTGCCGAACGCGTGCGTCTCAAGACGGAAAAGTGCTTAGTTTTCGCCCCCCACGATTCCTGGACATTGCAAGCTTAGGAAGGCCTGAACGCCAGACGCTATCATGATGCTGTGCGCGTGGATCAGTACATTGCACCAATAGCGAACCCTTTTCCTAGTCAAGACTGCTCTGGCGGTCCAGTCTGTGGAATTGAGATCCGTTTTCAATACTCTATTAGTCTTGTCGGACTGAAATGACAGATCAAACACCGCGCCACTCGTCTATAATCTACGAGCAGCCCCGTTGGTTGGTATTCACTCTTCAAGATTACACTTCAGACTTCACACGCGGGAAGAATAGATATGAGCTTCAGGGCTCTACGGCCTGAGCACTAGACACTCTAGAATATATCGATGATTTGGCATGGGCAATACGCCTCAAGTGCAGTCTTGCATGTCGCGCAACCACTCGCGCATGCCCTCGGTGCTGGAACGTCGATCTTCGGTCATAGGCGGTCGATACGATTATTGATTGTCATTACTATTATCTGAAGAAGTGACATGAGGAGGCTCAATAACGGGGATGGGTGCGGGGATGTTTCTGGCTGAAGGGCGAACAATCTCAAGGGTCGGCGGGGGCTAGAAGAGCCGGATGATATGGTCCATTCGGGTTTGAACTTAACGCGTGCCAGACTGATGGATGATCACGGATGTCATGCAGACCGGCCGGTAATGGTCCATATGGCGTATGAGCACTCTACGGGGTGCTGGTGTGGGATCTGGCTGCGGCTCCCTCCACATAGCCGCTAGGAACACGAAGGAATTTCGAGATGTTCCACTAATTTGTGGGAGGCCGTTAACGTATTGCCAGCTTCGGACATCTTCGAGGGTTGGATCTTGGCATTGAGGATGGAGGAAAGGCCATGAAATATCTGCAGAGTGCATGAAAAACGATATTCCCCGTGCGGCGAAAGGTGACCATCCCTTTTGCCATTCGTCTCTTCCAGATCGCAGTGGATTGAGACTTAGCGAAGCCTCGTGTCAGAGTCGCTGATTGCGGTGGTATCGAGAAAGATGCGTCGGAAGGGTGAACGTGTGTGCAAGTGACGGTTGTGACTCGTAATTGAGAGACGATTGATTGGAGGTGGGGTCTTCCAGGGACAGCGAAAGGTCGGCAACCAAAGTTATAGGAAGAATCCGACAGGTGAAGCCGTAGATGCAAGTTTGCGTATGCAAAGCCAAGAGAAGCAAGGCTAAACATAGGTGACATTTCTGGGAAAGGGAATGCGAATGCGTCGTGACACTAGCGGGGGGATGTGTGTAGACTCTTCTGGGTTAATTCGGACTCGGATCCCGAATCCGGACCCGGACCCAGATCTACAGTAAAGGTGGACCATCGTACCCGGCGCCGAATGGGGTGGGTGGGGGTGAGGTGGGCCTTTGTGCCCGGATCCGAATACCCGGCATAGTGGGGCCATTGCTAGAAACACTGAGATCAAGACCCCAGTGGCCAGATTCACATCCTAAAGGGACACGTGGGAATTTGATGAATGGGACTGTCACCAGCCTCATAGCAACCATGTCACTATAGCTGCAGGGGCCACCTGCCGATTGTAGACCTGAATTTGGCAGCGAGTCTCTGCCTAAGCGACGACAAAGAACTTCTTCGAAGGCCACTTTAACTCGCCGTTCGCTTACCTCAACGACTGTCACCTCAGTCCAAAGCAACGTAGAATAGATGATTGTCTGTTTATTTCGATGAAGGTGCAGCATATGGGCGATATTTCAAGCGCCCACTATTGTCCTGCCCCCCAGAGCCTACATCAGCATCAACAATGCCGAATCGTCGAGTCTCCTTTCTCAACCCCATTGACACGTTCTCCTATCCCTGAATTTCTAGGTAGTTCTCACACCCGTACCTGACGCTTTATCATGCCGCAGAAAAGTTCCAATTGTCCATCGAAACCCACCGGAGGAATCATCGAATCTGTTAATCGAGCATACAAATCACAATCCGGATTTAGCGGCATCCACGCCGTGCCCGTCCCACACATTTGCAAGGATGTGGAACACAATGATTGCTGCCGTCTATGCGACTCAGGGTACCACTTGGCTGGCAATCCAAGCAGGCTTGGCCATCAATGCCACGTTCACGCTCGTGGGTTTCATGTGGGTTTGATGGGCTCCAGGGTGTCGGGCTCGTTCCCGTTTGCCAATCCGATCAAACCACGTGAATGATGCCGGGCAATCCTGTTTCTTCGCTGTTTAGGCACCTTCAAGGCAATTGGTGTCCGTCTTTCTTATCTCTCCTGTCTTTTCTGTCTGCTATTGGAGGTGCTGGCATCTCCACAACCCGGAAGAACGTCACGACAAGCGTAGAACAACACATCTCGCTTTCTTATGTGCCCGATTTGACTCAATCGTCACTACATATGCCCTCACAAAGGTTTCGGCATGCTTCGATAATTGATAACTACCGACTAATGACTCCTTGTTAACTTAAATCAAACCCCGATCTATAGCCTGATTATTCGGTGTCCGTAATTTACAAGCTGCGGAGCTGGACCCCGGTAGATCTTAGTCACGACGTGGCATGCGGACTTCCCATCTGCGGACAATTTACTGTTAGTAGCTGTACACATAAGGCAACGTACCCAACTTTCTGCGCGCATGAGGGCAGTGATGATAGACCACATCTCATATCCACAACCAAAAAAGACGTCACATACAGGATTCCAGTAAGAAGTTCTCATAGGAACGGACGGATATTTACATGCTTAGTTCAGCTGCCTCATTAGTGCTCAAGCAAGATCACGCTGACTGTACCTTATCACCATTACTGCACATCTCATAAATACCCGTTGAAGATTATTATTGGGCTTTGAGAAGAGCAGAAATGTCTCTAGTTGTTTTTGGCCTGATACTGAAAAAAAGCGAATGCGTGTTAGAGGCGGCCTACCCATACCTGTAATGGACGAACGTGACGTATAATGGTCATTGCAACATCTCGTAACGTAGTCCGCTCCAGGCTCGGAGGGTTGGTGTTAGGTTCAGGATGTGGCGTCTTGGTCGTTTGTGTGAAAACCTCTGATGATGCCGTGAGCTCATCGAACACGAGGAACGAGGCTAGAGTTTTGCTTTCCTGAAATGCGTTAAATTCCAGCTTGGGATCTAGTGAAGGGCGGTGATGTGAGTCTCGCGCTGACCCATCCTAGAACAAAATCGAAGTATCAGGCCAATGGTGTGTTAAGTATCCATGTCGACGGGTCAACTCTTACAAAGGACCAAGTTGACTGTCTGTCCATTTTCGCAAAGGCAGGCATGACATACGACTGTCTCCTCACATAATTCGCCCGGCTGTTGTCGCAAGCAACGGATGACTTCCTGTAGCTCTTGTGCTGCGGCGTGAATCCATATCAAAGCCTTCTATATCTTTGAAGAATATCAAACACTGCGCGCGACCCCATCATTTTGACTCTTCATTATCACCATGACAACGTCGAGGGTGCTTTGAGCATCGAAACCGCTATTTCAGACTGAACATGGGATGATCTCCATTGCGAATGAGGCCTAGAAATTCAACTCTAATGCTTTTGCGAATCAGAAAGGTCTCTGAAGATTTCGTTTGTGCATATCCAGAAGTGACCATTGATGTGATGCATGTTTTTGTCTGGTGCTCAACGCAGTCAAAGCCCTGTACTCTCCTGCTTATGGGACGGCAACTTTAAGTTCTTTTGGGTAAACTTACATCGAGTATCTGATCGAGATAACGGGGACAATAACGCAGGTGTTTCAACATCGAGTGTCGCCATGTTTGGGGATGGAAGAGGGAGGCATGTCTCTAGACTCGACACTCTGGCACAGCTGGGTCTGAAGCCGAGTGAAAGTCGTCTCGGCTTTGGCTCGTAAAACGAAGCCTTCGGGCTGCAAGCAACAATGTCCGTCGGATAAGGAGAGAGCGACTAGGTATGGCGCTGCTTGGAATCTCTCGTGGAAGGCTTGGGAGAAGCGGTATAAACGCGTCGACCCTCGCTTGAGGCGCACATGGAGGGTTGTTGACCCGCTTCGTCGGTTGGAAGAGTGAGGACACCGGTCAAAGGTTTCTTTCGTAGATGACAAGCTCCTGAAATTTCGAGATATCAAGGGATGTCTGATTTCCATTATGTAACAACGTGATAACAACGTGATTTCGCTGATGAACATAGAAGCCGCGACGAAATGAACCACTAGATCAAACCAGATCTGGGTCTAACTGACACTGAGCGATGCTGTCACCACGGGGTGACGACAGCAAGCAGCATCGCCCATTACCGTTTGCGTGGTGGAGAGATGTCGAAGCGGGCAAGCACGGCTTCAGATAATATGTAACAGGACCATGACAGTGCAGCTTTGCGACATATCCAATGTGGCTTATGTGCCTCGACTATATCTTGACGGTGTGTTACTTATGGTCATTGCTCATATGGCGGTTCATGATGCCCACTTGGCTGCGTCAAAGGCAAGGAAACGAAGAATTTTTATTCTTTACTCCTCGGCCCCAGAAACATCTTGGAGCTGGTTTAGGCGGAAGGGATGATTTCCACTTGGTCAGTCAGGGTATTAAAGAAGTAGAGACGCCAATACGACTCAAGGTGTCACATGAAAGGCTCGCCAAAACACATGAATCGTGCCCGGTATGCCGATTGTTGACAGATGGGTGGGGCCGGATGCCGGAGTGGGGCTTTAGGTGTGCGAAGTCCGGCGGGGCCCGCTGGACCAGAATGCCATGTCGATGGCAAAAGCTACGCGTCGTCGCGCTTACCCATGATACGGTTCATGCAGATTATATTTCCGCTTTATCGGTCCGTTGCCATCTTTGCGAGCAGCTTCAGGGGCAAGTTCGTGCCAGGCAGGGTGGTTCCCTCTGGGCAGGTCCAGTGTGATCTCTCCATGTTCAACTCGGGCGTATCGATCGTGGGCCACATCCATAGCCTAAGCCATGGCTTTCTCAAAGGCTCAGCTGGTAAACTCGACTCGGCGAGAATTTCGTCCAGTCGTTTCGGTTGTTACACATGCTCGGTCGTCATAGTCGTTGGCATCCGCTTAATCACCACGTCTAAATCAACAGTTCCTTCGCATGTAAATGACCTCGATACCTGCAGCAAGTCTTAGAATCATTAAGGATCTGTTACGTCGGATCTCTAGAGGGAAATCTGACTCAGTGGACGCAATTCAAAAGCGGCCACCTCGCAGATGAAGGCCGCCTCCGCCACGATATCTGGAATCCAATTAACGGCTTCCGTTGGAAGCTGTGCGCATGAATCTGGAGCTTGAGATTGTTTTCATTGTCAAATACTGGCCGCTTTGATCTAGTGAGATTGTGAAGTAATCCAGATGTCCGCAGAGACACCTTGATCTTGCCTGGAGCGCCACAGTCACGGCACCAGCCACTGCGTTCCAACCGAAGGTATTGCGCTGCAGTTGTGATGGGGCAGCGGACATGGCTGCTGCTCGCCTGAGCCTGCAGCTCAGCGAATCATGTCCGGCATGGCATCCTCATTGGGAAACAGTACTTTGCCCCAGATGTCCCTAGGTACCTACCCAGAGCGGTCGTTTACTTCAGCAGCGGACTCGGTGGAGGTGTTTCCCTCCACTAATTACACCTCCATCACACCTTCGAGTCCCGGACCTTCGCACTTTCGCACCTTCCGCACCCCTTCGTGACTCCTTCATTCGCCTCACAATAAATGCAGCGAACTCGGGAGGCCCAGCCAGTTGAACGGAGACTTGGTGCTTTCCAGCTATGCGTACGATACGCTCATTGCGACTGCCTTGGATTCGATGCGTCAATCCCGGGGCGCGAGATTTCTCCTCAAAACGCTCCATCTCCTACTCCATTTCCTACTCCTCTTCTTCGCTTCGGGCTACACTGACTGTCTTCTTTGTATTAGGCGTTTTGTCTTCCTCCTCCGCTGCAAGCCCTCTCGTTTTCTGTCCTTCGTTCTTCTCCCTGTGCCGCATCCAACTCGCTCATTATTGCCACTATGCCTGGCCGCCAGCGCATCGAGTCCGAGCCCGACGTCAGGGACCAGCTCTCCCAGCTCCGCCAGATCGCGAGCATCTACGCCAATCCTAACTTCGACCGCGCCGACATCCCCGCGCTCTATCACTCTTTGCGAAAGACTTGGTGGCATCATGCGCTCGCTTTACATCGGGCCCGCAGTGCCGACGATGAGCCAGCTGGACCAGCCTCAGCCGATGTTCGGGACTGGACCGCCTTCTTCAGGGCGCAAATGTCTGGCGATGAGCTCGCCTTTGTCGTCAAGACCATCTTCCAAGCCGACAAGTCCAGGCTGCACGATGACGCCTCGAAGGAGACTAAGGACCGTTTCGAGAACACAAAGAAGAACCTTGGCTTCCACGATGACGAGATGATGTTCTTCGTTCTTGGCAATACGATCCCTCGGTCTAATAACGCCCTGCGCGACATCAGCTCCCTTGTGCGCTGCAGAGACCCAACCAAGCGCCGTGCTCCTGGTACCGTCGTTGCCGCCATTCTCGCTGCGTGCCTCTGCCGCCACGACCAGTCCGCCGACCCGACCGCAGAGCCCCCGGCCTTCACACCAGAGGATGTCGCAGCAGCATTTCGAGGTATGTATTCAAAGTCCCATGGATGGAAGCCGATATATGCACCCTAACTCGTACTTGAATATCAATACATTATCGCTAACCTAAGATCTTGACCTTACAGAGTATCTTACGTTTGCAACAGGCTATCACTATCCTTTCAACAACATTATTACAATCGTTTCATTTCAATTCAAGTTACCCTTACGCACTATTATCCCGTAGTCAGAAGCCTAACATAATGTGTCAACCAGATCTGCGTCCTGGAGAAGAACCCATCGGAAGCCGTCGAGGAACCCCCGCCCCCGGATCTGCACGCGCCAGCCCAGCCCCAGGATCCTCTCGCGGCCCGACGCCTCTGCCCGCCTCCCGTTTCGGCACGCCAGAACTGCCAGCTTCCGCAGGCCGTGTCTCTTCCGCGGCTCCTCTCCGCCGAAGCTCTGTTCTCTCGGCCGTCGCCTCCGAAGCCTCTGATCTCGCAGGGCCATCCCGCTCTTCCATGCCGCCGCCGCCGCCGCCGCCGCCGCCGCCGCCGCCGCCAGCTCGCCCGCGCGTCGCCAAGCGAACCCTCGCGGACCCGACCTACCATCCCCCGCGGTCCAAGCGGGCCCGATACGACCCCGGCTCCGATTCCGATTCTGCGCCAGACCCGAGACAAGATGCCGATGCCGGTGCCGAGCCAGAGCTTGATGCCGAGCCGGAGCCCGAGGGCTATCGCCAAGCTCCGCCGCCCTCGGATGACTTCTTCCTCTCTGCGGACGACGGCTTCGGCGCCATTATCGACACCCCGGTCCGGTCGCCCCGCCCCCCGACGCTAGGCTCAGAGCCCCGATACATGGCACGCGGTAGGCGATCGGCCACACAAGGGCTATGGCCCATGGAGAGAGAGCTGGCAGGCCGCTATGAATCGCAGGAAAACGGCGATTTTGTGCCGCTCTGGGCTACTGTGGCCGCATCGGTTCTCTCACTGCCGCAGCCGAAAGGCGAATGGGGCCATGGGAACTATCTCGACATGGTCATGACCTTTCGTGCGGCGGCGCGGGCGGTTGCTTCGGCGGCTGACGCTTTCCTGGACGCCCAGGGGCGGGAGGCGGAGGTCTTCTTTTAGCTCCAGGGTGCTGCTTTCGTACATCATACTCCCCAAGATTATTTTGGAGATCTCAGCATCGACTGCGATGTGGCTGCAGCTACACATGCCCACGACACCGCTTTTCATGGGCACTTTTACAGTGTTCGGGGGAGGAATAGCTAAAAGGGCTCAGGAGACTCTCGCTGCCGAGCGATCGGGCAGAAGGGAGTTGCATTACGGTATGAGGTTGTGTTGGTGTGCGGTGCTGTCAATGTTTGGCTTTGCTTCCGTTTTTGGGGTTTTTGGTGCGCTCTTGCTGGTGGCGGTGCGGCGCTGGTTCCTATTCCTTTTGTTCCTCCACTTTTTTGTTGCTTCCTGCCCCCAAACAAAAATGAGATAAAAATGAGGCAAGACCGTTTGGTTGCAACTGCTGTTCGAAACGCACCTTCCACAGTACGAAACAAGTGATGAGAACCTACGTCAGCTAGCCAACCTGCCTGCCCAAGAACTTCCCCCATGCTCGAACCTTGCCACCAAACCCTTCTCAACATTCTCTTCCCCAATCAATTCATCAATCCGAACAGCTTCCAACGACCGCAGCTCAACAGATAACCCCTATTCCACGGGTGCCACTAAGATGAACGAATCTTTCTCTAATCTCACCGCATTCCGACAATCCCTTCGGCCCGAGAAAGCCGCTGTCGAACCCTTAGGACCCCACGCGCGGCCGAACATTGAGCGCCTCGTGGTCGAACACCACGATTCCCCGACAGACGATGCACCGGTCCCACAGGAAGATCATTGTCCGACAGATAGCAATACGGAAAGTCGAACTACCCCTGCCACACCCGGCGCTGCCTCAAATCCTCCTCTGTCTCTGCCAAACCCGACGATGGCACCACCGAACCCGCCGGGAGCATCACGACCCAGCCAGAGCGTACAAACACCATTGCCGACCGCTTCACAAGCGGGCCGAGGCGGAGTCGCAAAACATCGAGCTCAGCTACTCTCACCTGCACCGACGATCGCGAGCCCGATGCCGAACTTCTCCCCAAGCCTCCCGAACGACGCCTTCAGGCGTGATCTGATCCGGTCCATATGCGTCAGCCTGGTCGAGGCGGAGAAGAGCACTCGAGGCTGGGTGAGTGATGGCGCACGAAACGACCGATTTGAAAGCAACTTGGAAGATCTCGTCTTTCAAGCGCGCGTTGTGAAGAATGCGGCTACTAGCGGATACGTCGGAGGCTAGGATAGATGCCTCAAGGGGGACGGACATTCGGTATTCGAGGAGGTATTGAATTCTCAGAGGCGCAGATTCTGCTTGGAAGTTTGAGTTATCACCAGGAGACATGCATGGCGCGCACGAAGATGTCGGGAAGCACGGTGGCCGTGGTAGCTGGTCGACGGACAGACTGTGGGAGGAATTGCAACATTTCGCTGGAGGCCACCTAGATTAGGAGACTCCCTCAGCATAATTAAGATGCGATGCAGATTCCCACGGCAGCGAGTTCCATCTTTCGCATGCGTGAGGTGTCCGACCAGGTGACTGCCATGCCCACAACTAGAATGACTCTGCACACTACCCTGCTCCAATCTCGCATCTTGCGTCCATGCAATCATAAATCGCAGCCAGTGGCTGCTAGCCAAGAAGACGACAAAAGTGGAGTCAACAATGACCTACCTCTCAGGAGCTGTAGCCCTGACATATCATTGCTTCGGTCATGCGTTTGACTTGACAAAGGGTTGAAGCTGGCAATTGTGTTGGCGGCGGTGCTCCCCTAGACTTGACGGCGTGAATGGATTGGGGTCTGGTGACCTTGCGGAGACTCGGCGCCGTTTGCCCACCGAGCAACGATG
>JABGLZ010000654.1:0-66126 GCA_014705045.1 Colletotrichum theobromicola | reverse complement strand
CCCCAAAAAAAAAAAAAAAAAAAAAAAAAGGCCGGTCTGAGACCCATGGAGGCTGATTACGTGGCTGCAGGCGACTCTGAACTTGAGATGGATGCCATGCGGCTTAAATTTAACCACAGGAGTGGTTGCGCAGGAGCGGTCTTTGGCAATGCAGCCAATCAGAGAGCTGTACCATCATGCGTACCATCCTCGGTGGATGGTACTGACCTCACCGGCCAATCACAAGACAAGGCACGGACTACTCCTGCATCCCAGCTCGCACTGTACCTTCCACACAGGAAAGGTACCGCCTGCGCCAAAGGTACGCATTTGCCCATGTGGGGAGGAGCCCTGTGAGCTTCAGCCCTGTGGGTACTGCCTAGACCCACAGGGACGACCTGCCGATTTCAGGCCTGAAATCGGCAGATCCTCGAGATGAGTCCCAGCTCAGACGGCCCGGGGGTAACGCAGCCTGCCAGAAGCAGACAGAAGAGCCAGGCCACAGCTTTTTCCTACCTGGCTCAACCTAAACAGAAGGGTCCAATGGTGCCACCAACGGATCCTCCTCCCTGTCGCCATGAAAAGTGAGTCTTCCATCTTCGCGCTGCGACAAAGGAACTGCAGCATGACAAGCACGACTGCGTCTGCGTCTCTTCCTCCGATGGACGCGCGCTTGAAAGTTCTTACTTGCATGAAGGATGCTGTTCGACCCTCTTCCTATGACCGCAGCGTGATAGCCGAGACCGCTAAATTGTTCAACCCCCTCCCCCCTGAGCCTGTGGACCTCCCTCTCTATCTCGAGACTGAACCTCGTGTCTCGGACCAGCGACTCCACATCGAATACCGCTCCGTTTTTCGTGCCAGGTGTCTAGAACAGGCCCAGGGCGGCCTTATCGCTGCAGTCGTCCGGTTTTACGAAAACCTTGCCTCCACCATGTCCATCGCCGGAGGTATTGAAGCCCGGGTACAATTTCCCACCTGCATGATAGCACTTCCCCGGGCGCACTCGGAGACAGACTCGTGTGAAACCGGTACTGCGAGGCGCTACATTGACGTCGTCTAGTAAGGTATGCAGACAGCCTTCACAGCCCTCACTTCCCGCATCTCGGTTTCTTGGCCTCCCGGCCCGGATTTTCCACCCTAGTGGACGTCCAGAAGGAGTGCGCCGATTACGTCCAGCTCAACTCAGCTCAGCGGCTTCAAGCTCGCGCAGTCGTTGCGATGAAGCTTCATTACGACCGCAAGTACCCTGGCATCTCCGTCGGTAGACCGCTCTACAAGTGCCAAGTCTGAATTTAGGTCTAGCCTGTGGGAAGGGCAAGCCTCAGCTGGGCTTCGCAATGGACGCCTTCTTCGCGCCCAATACACTTTTCAAAGTGCATCACAACGGGCAAGACGTCAGTCGCTCGACACTCGCCTGGTCGACTTAACGTTATAGCTAGCCCCGTTGCACTCGAAGCCAGACTTGACCACATCCGGATTCCGTTCGTCGATCGAGACTATGCTCAAGACAGCCGTTCAGCTGACCGATCAATTCTAACATTGGCTCTCGACAACTAGACGAAGCTGGCAGACTGCTTGCGATAGATACCTAAAAAAAAAAATAAAAAAAAAAGGGTCTGGGACAGGGAGCAGCACCTAAATGTACTCGTGGATGCGGTGTTTAGATTCTCTGGAAGAATATTAACAAAGAGTCGGGTCTGCCGACCTGCTATGGTAGGTAGTCGCTACCAAGAAGTGGAGCCACTGCCGATAGCACCCATGCGGTGGCACACCCCCCCCACCCTGCTCACACCGGGTGCCACTAAATGAAGAGTCGATGGGAACAAACATGTGCAGCGTAACCTTCACGGAAACGAGTGCACGTTGCATAAAACCATTCAAACCACACTTGCCTTACTTCTCTATACCTCCGGTGCTTTTTCACAGTCTTGAAATTTATGGTCGCGTCACCAGGCCGTCCGGTGCATCAACGCCCGCCACCCAGCACTCATAAGTCCACGCCTTACATCGAGCTGTCAGCCTTACGTGTCTCACCATACTGATGGGTCTGTCTCACTGGACGAGTTTGGGTTTGTCAGAGCAAAGCCTCTGATTTCCTGAGTGGTCTGTCCATTGACGTGGATCTGGTCCGGATTGCGGCCGCCGGGTGTCCATTTTAGTTCGGCCGAAGGCCCGAGAGAAGTGTGGAGTTGTGGGTCCATGGAAATCGGCAGCTAGTGGAAATCGGCAGTTGATCAAGTATACTGAGCATTCGTTCAAAAGAATTGATAATCTTGGTGCCTCCTTGGGGCGGCATTCTTTTGCATCAGCAGTTGCGATGAAAAAAGTGCGACATGAACTGTCCCCAAAACTTGTGCTTGGACTGCTTTCCCGCTTGTGCCGCTGTGTGCCGAACCGATGTTGAGGGCGGGCAATCCGCCGTTCTGTTTCTAGCTAGGATACTTCAATTGACGACTTGAGTGCTCGCCAGCCGAGCAGAGTGCTCCGCTGACAAGGCGAGACCTGGGAATGTTCAGTGTGTTGAGGATGGCATGCTGATGTGGAAAGGTAACCGACAATCACACCAGGGACCACAGCATGATCGCAGCGAATCACAAATCTTTGCGGGCGTGCGTCATGCATTGCGACTGCGTAGAAGTCCCCTTCGGTTGCTGATATAAGTGTTCTGAGCCTGATGTCTCTTGGTCTGCTGCCACTTGCTCTTTTGTTTCCCCTGCCACTGCGGCAGAATGACTGGCAGCAAATGGTAGGAATGGCAGCCATTCCACCCACGTGGGCAGGGACTCCACCTACCTGGCGCAGTCTTTATGGCAGCGACTCTTTAGCAACAACTCCTTCTGCGCTTGAATTGACGTGAGACAAGAGGACAACGTTACTGACCTCGATTGATGAGTCCAGCTATTGAACAATAGCCTAAATTTTCGCAATTGTCCATACTGAAGTCGAGCTTTATGTTAGCTCCCGCCTGCGTGTCTCTCCTCTCGCCGTCGTCTCTGATTCCATCGTCAGCTCCCGCCACAGAAGAGCCAAGTATCCTCCGCCACCATCCGCACCCACGCAGTAATTACCCCGTTTTGTTTGTTTCCCCCCATGGACCTTGAGCGAATCCTCGCAAACACTGCGACTGATCTTTTCAACACTGCCAATTCAATCATCGCTAGTGGTTGCTGAATGACTGGCGTCAGGCGCCTCACAGGTCCTGGACAAACCTTGACGCAAAGGCACATGGTGCACCTTCTGCCTCCCGGATTGATGTCGCACCAAGGCAGTGACCGACGCAGGCATCAGCTAGGTATCTGCTTGTGACAGGTTCCAAACTGAATTCCATCAGTCACAAAGTGGTCCATAAGGCAACCTTGTCACTAGCGACACCTCTAGCACACAGGGCCACACAATAATGCAGCAGCAACTCGCGATGTTATTGCCGCAGGTAAGTGGGCGAGTACTCCAGAGTGTCAAGGCACAAACCACCTGCCAATCTCACGGCGTGCTTTCACCACCTGCCGATTTTCAATGGCATGTTCGACAGCTGCTAATTTCATCGATGCACGATGCAGCACGAACTGGCTGCCGACTTCTAGCAGTGGCAGTGGCAGTGAGTGCCACTGCTGCCGAGTGCATGCTGTGGCAGTGACTCCACTCCACTCTACCTTCCTCACGCTGAATGGCAGCGACGCGCGATGGCAGCCGCTGCAGGTGCCAACCTCAAAGGGTCCTACTACAGTGGGAGCTTCCTGTACTGCAACAGCTTTGCAGGGACTTCCTCCTGGTGAGCTTATGCTGAAGACTCCCACAACAGGAACTTTTGTCTTTCTCTTTCCCCAAAGCACTCCACTGAAGACTTTGTCTCGCCTTGTCGACCACTGGACGATCACCTCTCCCAGATCAACCTTTCGAGCTTGAATCGCAGCCGAATCCATCGTGGAGCACATTATCTCAGACGTTTGCTTTCGTCGGACTCGTTGCCTCGCACTGCCACCAGCAACTTCTGCTGTCCGCATTCGCCTTGTCGCCATCAAACTGGCAGCCACATCCGATGGACTACGCACGCACGCCGTGACACTTTGCCTCGTCTTGCGTTCCTTTCCGCTGCATATTTCGACCAGTGCGTCCTTTTGAGGGCGGGTTTGTCTTGTCTACTCCCCCGCAAGGTGTGTTCCCTCCCCGGCTCCCTTCCCGAGAAACTGGCCGTCATCACTCGCCGTTTGTTATCGTACACTGGGCTGATTCTAACATTCTCCTGCAGCGACGGTATTCGTGCGTAACTAGTCGACTCCAACATTCCCGTCGCTCCGATGCCCTCAACTCACGCCACACCCAACTTCCCGAGCCCCCCTTCGCAGACTTGCAGAGACCTTCGGAGTCGATGCTTGAACACGCCATCCGCTCCAACTCACTCAAGCCGCCTGGCGGCCTGCGATCCAATTTCCATGCCTTGAGTATCGGTATCAATGCTGTCAACGACAACAGGAAGTCGATCGAGCGTACCGGATCGGCCAGCAGAAGCCTGCGTACGTCTTCAGATGCTTTGTCTGGAGACAATTTTGATATTCCTGCAATGTAAAATATATCTATTTTGAGCACCCTTTTGGCTGCTGGCGTTGCGAACAAGGAGAATCCACAGGGCCCATCAACCCGCCAAGGCACAGTTTCAGTCGTAGGCTGGCTCGACGGTCGAATCGCAAAACCCCAGGCCAACTGGCATGTGGCAGCCTTATATGGGGATCGAGTTCACCGCACTAGCCTGCTCGTCGGCTGCGACCAGCACGCAGCCAGCCCAGGGATCTTCGGAAGCAAGGCCCCTAAGGCGGAACGTGGAAATCGGGCTCCGGGACCAGATTCGGGGAAGACGCGAACCGTTTACCTGCGTTTCAGACGAAGACAGAAAATGTAGGTATTTGGTTCTGGTAGAGAGAGTGCCACGATGTCGTTGGCCTCGACGTTGTTTACCAGCCACGAACGGCGAATACAGATGCATCAAATCACGCTTGCCTGCGGTACCTGGGCGCGTTTATGGGCATTGGGCCTTTAATGTACCCCACAGAAGTTGGCGTACCTGCTTACTACGGCTGGAATAGACGGGCTACAAGCTTTGCACTGTTTGGAAGCAGAAACAGGGTCATCTAACTTCTCATATGACGTGAGCACAGCGTTTAATGCCTAATCCATTCTTAAACCTTGTGGTATTTCTGGTTTTTTCCTATTAACACCGGCATTATGGTGTTCAAAAATTCTGGCTATCGCTTTGAAGTATGCAATATGACGGATAGACCGACGGCGGTGTCTTTTCACCTCCCATTATCTGGAAAATAGATATGCAGCACGGGTATACTCTTGCTGATATTTACAATCATTCCATGAGATTACCAAGATACCCATAGAGCCGCAGATGAGCGTCCGTACTATCATGAGGAGATGGTACGCGCCTCTGATTGGCCGCAGCATCCTAAGGTCTTTGGAAAGTGGTCGGCTTGCTCCAAATAGGTGTGCTACGCAGACCACAGTTCTTTGAGACTTTGAGGACTTTACCTCTCCAGCTTTCTGAACGACTCCTGTCTCTTTGCACACCACCAGAAAACAGAAAAAGGCACAGAGACTGTGTTCGGGGAACGCCGAAAGCCTGTTAGAGATGGCTGTGTTGCTGGCGTATGGCATGTTACTGGTGGTGACTGGTGTCGGAACCTGCACAAGAACACTCTATCGCCATCCAGTGGTGCAAGTTCCAGGTTGGTGGGGTTGAATTCACTCACGGCATCGCCACCGGCGGCGCGAGTCAGTGTATGGCAGCGACAGATCAGCCTGGAGTGGTACAGGTCAAACGGAAACAGGTATGCTGCAATCCCTCAGAGTGAGTACCTGCATCATGGAGTTCTCAAGGCACAGCTGCGCCCCTATTGAACCTGCCGTGGGGCCTCGCATTCCTGAAGAAGGCTTCCAAGGTGCTCTTCCCCTTCAGGTCGCTTCCAGGCCAGGCGTCTCATTCCTCCCAAAAACTCCAAAAGCTTCCACAATACGGGAACTTCCCCGGGTGGGAACTCTTGACCCGAGAGCATTGGAATGGTAGGATACAAAGCTCCATCCCACCTGCAGAAAGCTCTCCCAGTGAGAAGCTACCATGGCTCCCAAAAGCTACCATAGGTGCGGTAGCTTTCGGACCCAGAGCTCACAGCTTCGCACGTCAAAAGCTAGCAAAAATTTCTCACAGAAGCTGGAGGCTTCGACAAGGACGTTCGAAGGAAGGCGCCGTTCTCGCAGCATGAAATCAATGTCGGCTTATCAACGTCTGCGGAAGATCATGCTCAACCTATCGTCCTTCCAAGTCCACCATTCTGTTTGCCCGTCTTTTCATTGCCTCGCCATCGTTTGCCTCCATTTCCGTCTTATCTTTAAGGCGGCTGACTTCCCTGCGTCTGCGTGGCTATAATTGCTATATACTTGGCTGCTCACATTACGGATTATGGTGACGACGCACCCGCGGCCGCCTCTTTGTGTCTGCAACTGTAAGACATGTCGTTAACCTGTCATTTAGGCTACTCTAACGATGATCAAACGACGTCTTCCTAGATGTTCAGCTGTCGTCCTCACTGTGCCAGTTGATCAGCTGACTGGAGGCATCGGCTTGAGCAGCGATGCCCTGCGCATGATGAATCGGATGCGCGAGGAGGCCGTCGTGACTAAATCTGGAGTCACCAAATCAATTCCGCCAAGTGTCGGGATTTCGTACTTTGCTGCAGCACAGGTATGTTGGCTCCTTAAGCAGCTTCAAACACATTGGCGACCCCGTGGATCGAATGGTCAACGAATGGTCTTTCGGGGCTCACAATTTCCATTACTGACAGATTGAGTACGCCACAGAACAAGTCAAATGTGACAACCAGAATCGCAAGCCCTGGTCGGTCAAGTCTACCAGTCCATCTTGCGAGGTGATAAGGGTGCCTTCGACAAGGCTAAGAGTGGCATCCCTCGGCCCGACGCAATAATTCCTCCTCATGAGTTGAAACCCTGCGCTTTTCACTCATCATAGGCGACACGTTTTACTGGGATCATGCCGTGCCTTTGTACTGCGGCGGCAGCTCCAGAAGTACTCCAGACACCGTCGACGCTCGGGTCGGCACCTCCAGCGAATTTATCGGGCTGAAGACCTCGCCGTCAACCTCATAGTAACCGCTACTGTCTTCATCCGTCTCATCCTTTCTGCTGGCTTTATTTTTCTTCATTTCTTGCCCTTCACGACCTTCCGCGGTTCGTCGACGAGAAGCCAAAAGGTTCCTCTTGACACGGAATGCTCCCTAACGACAATATCCAGTCCTCGTCGAATATCAGCGACTTCTGGCTGCGAAGGAGTTTTGTCGGAACATTGACTCCATCGCCAACGATGTCAGGGAATAAACAATTAACCCTGGCTTAGGCAAAAACACTAGAAACAATCACCACGACCTGAATAATCTTGTAATCACCTCTTAATGCTTAAATGATGAGCTTGGTTACAATGGTTACACAGCAGACGTAGCAGAGACCGATAGGTTTCATTATTGGAAGTCATCATATGAAATTATTGAGCCATGCTGGAAGGATGGGAGGAAGGCATTTCTAGAGTAACAACTCTGCATGGCGTCTATAATGCCTTCCGTTCATGAATAAGCAGGTAGATCCAGCGCCCACCGCAAAGTAAGTAAACTTATTAAGTTTAATTAATTAATTAAGTAAGTTTAAAGCTATTACTAGTTAATTAGGTTGATTTTAAGTTTTAAACTTACTTAATTACTTTAATTTTTAATAGGGGTTATAACATAGATGAAATAAATATTCTATTACTAAATATCCCTACCCTCCCCTACTCTTCTTTATTTACTCTTTATTTTTAATAAAACTTTTTTAATAAAATATAAATTACTCCTTTTTATTTACTTAAAGCTTTTCTTTTTCTTTTTTAAATAATATTTAGTGATTATACTTAATTTATAGTTATTTATAGTATCGTTTAGTTTTTCTATAAGAACTAAATAAACTTTTTAAAGAATCTAAAATATAGTTTTTAAGATTTAATAGAAATTTATATTAAAATTATTACTTTATTCCTATTATTCTCTATATTTACTATTAATTAAATATAAAAAGTATTATTAATTTTATTTCCTTTTCTTTTTTATTTATTTTATATTTTATATCTCTTATATTAATAATCTTCTACGTAATTTTAATCCCTCTTCTAAGTACGTTTAGCTAACTTTTATAACTTAGATATATCTTATTATAGTTTAAATAAAATAAAACTTATATTCTATTTAATTATTTTCTATTTAATAACTTTATTAAAGTTATAATAAAACATTAAGTATATATATAAGAATTAGAATTTTAAAAAGGAATATAAAAAAGAGGATAAATTAAATTAGAAGTTATAGTTAGTTTTTTATTCTTTATTAATTAAATAATTAACTAAGAACTAGTTATTAAGTTTATTATTACTATAACCTTAAAAATAAGTAAGTTACTCTTAATATTAAAGTAGCTTTACTTATGTATAAGTATTTTAAGAAGATTTATACTAAAGAAATTAATCTAATATTTATTAACTTAGAAAACTCTAAAGAACTTAATTATATTCTATATAAGTAATATTAAGATTTCACTAGTCTAATAACACATTATATAAAGAGTATCTAAAATACTATTATTTATTTTATTATAGATATTAACTTTATTTTAATATTTATAAAAGCTTTATTTTTTAAAATATTATTTATAGTAGTATAAAACTATAAATATTATTATAACTTACTATTTTAATAGTTTAAGTACTTAAAAGTATTTAGAACTATTAAAAAGAAGTTATATATTAAGAACCTCTATATATTAATCTTAAAATCTATTTAAGTTATAATTTTAAAATTTCTCTAAGTTACTAAGTTATTATAAATATTACTATATACTTTGTTATTAGAGGGAAAGATTATTATATTAGTCTTATAGGACTAGCTAGCTAGAGGGGTAATAATAATAGCAGTAAATATTATATATATTTACTGCTGTAGATATAGTGATATAGAAGTTAACTATAGTAGTAGTAGTAGATGTAATTACAGCGTTAATAGCGTTAATAATCCCTTATGTAATTAATAATTATATAAGTAACTATCCTATTAATCGCCGCTGCAGTAAGCGCGCGTTACTAACATATTAAGTATATTTAATTATTATAAAGAAGTAATTTAAGTTTATAATAATAATAACTTTATAAATACTGTTATAAACGTTATTAAAGACTAAAATATTAAAAACTAAGTAAAAGCTTTAGTTTTTAATAATATAAACTTAAATAATAACTATATGGTAAATTTAATTCTTTAATTTAACTTTTTTATAGAGAAAAAATAAAATATATAAATTAAAGAATTTATTATTTTAAATATATTCTTAACTTTATATAAAAAACATTTTTATTTAGTAAGGATTTTAAGAACGTTAAGAAACAGTTAGATATATATATTCTTTTATAATAAAACAAAGCTGATTTTAAGTATTAATAAACACTTAGCTTTGTTAGTAAATCTATAATATTATAAAGCTAATAAGAACTTTATTATAATATATATATAGAGGTTTAAGAATCTATTCTATAAAATACTAAAAGGATCTAAGTAGTTTAATAATTTTCTTCTTTTTTAGTAAATATATAGAGAAATTAAATTAATTTAAAATAATATTATAAAATAGAACTCTATATACTCTAAAATCTATTTATTTTAAAATTAAAAAAATACTTTCTATTCTTTTAAAAATACTACAGAGCTTATACTAGTTTAAGATATCTTAATTTCTAGTAACTAATTATAGTTAATAAAGATTATAATAAATTTAAAACCTATTTAGAAAATTATAAATTAAATATAAAGCTTTAGATAAGATAGCTATTATAATAAAATTTAGTAGTAATCTCTATAATAAAGTAATTTTTAAATTATTTTAAAAAATAAAAAACTTTTCTTAATAATACTAGTAATAAGAATTCGTAAGATCTTAAATAAAAAGAGTTATAAACCTTTTATAAGAAGGATTTTAAAGAACTACTAAATTAGTATATTGATAAGTTTTATTATATATTTAAAGCTTATAAATAGTTTAATAAGAGATTTTTACTTCTTTATACTTATTAAATATATTAGTGAAATATCTATTTTAAAAATAATAAATAATAATAACTAGTAGTACTTAAGAACTTCTATTAATAGTAAACAGAAGAAACTAAATAAGTATTATATTTTAATAGAGAAGTTACTTCTATATATTACTATATTACTTTTTTATTTTAGTTTTAATATTAAACACTTAGAAAAGAAATAATAATCCCTATATTAATAAGAATAAATATTTAATATTAAGCTAGTTTAAAAGAGATATTTTAATAAATAGTATTCTTCTAAAAAAAGGAAAAATTATAAAGAATATAAATTAATATTTAGAACCTTATAATCTAAATAATTTTAAATAATAAGTTTAAGCAGAAGTTTTTATATTTAGAAAAAGAGAAGTTAATAAAAAAGTTAATTAATTAAAGAAGTACTTAAATTTATTAAAAGTAACTAACTATAACCTTATTACTTAGTAGTTTATTTATAAAAAAGACTATTTTTACTTAAATAAACTTATATTAAGTATATTAGCAATCTTTTTATAGTTATTAAACTATAAAATATTTAGTACTCTATCTCTTATTTAAATTTTATAAAAGTTAGTAATAAAAGTAGAAATATTAGAAACGCTATAATATATAAAGTAGTAGTATAAAAGGGAGGTAATTTTACTATTAAGTAAGTCTAAATAGCCTTACTTAGTAATTACTTATAAGTAATTATAAGTAATTAAGTATAGGATATAATATAGTAATTAAGTTAAGTTTAAGCCTTAAACTTACTTAATTACTTTGCAGTCAGTGCTGTATGAGATATATACTGTGGTCCTGAATTTTACTTGTTTCTAGGCAATTTGGGGTTGAAATTGCTATCCTAAACTGAGAGAAAGAGCAAGGGTGAGCTTTAAGGATGCTCCCTGTTAAGTACCTAGATGGTGGTTTGTTATAGTACTACTTATAAAGCCACTTAAGATTTAATTTTTAGAATGCTATAAGCGTGATTATATCAATTTTAATTTAATAACTCTTCGCTAGATAAGAGGTATAATACTATTTTACCTTAGAAGTTTTTAAGCTTAAACTATAATTCCTATTATTTAAAGCCTCAGGCAAAATTATAGTGTTGCTATTGTTACGGCCACTCTAATTATTATTAAGTGCACGCCACCTATAACGATTGCTCTATAGGTTTTAAGCCTGATATTATAACCTGTTATATATAGATAATAGTTAACTAACCCACCTAGGCGTTAGGCAGCTAAAGCAAGGTATTTATACTGCAGGCCTATAGAAATATTAGGAACTCACTTAGAATAGAAGAACTATAGAACTAATTATATAATAATAAGATAAGGAATAATTATTAGAGTATAAGAGGAAGCGCTTAGTAATTAGTTAGTTATATTAACTAATTATAATTACTTTATATACCTAAGTAATCACACTAAAGTAGATAAAGTATACTATTTAGAACTTATATATAATATAACCTAAGCTTAGCTTATAATTAGGTTTTTATAGCTTTTTAGTAATTAACTTTATATTTATCCTTAGGATACTTTTAGCTTACTTATATTATAAATAACTTATTAAGTCTAAGACTAATCACCTTAGCCTCTAAAGATTAATCTATAATAGCTTATAACCTATAGACTGGGATTATAATATAAAACCTATTTGCTATATATTAATCCCTAACTTCTATTAGTAGACCTTACTATTAGATAGCTAACTATAACACTTTAATTACTCTTATTTAGTAAGTTAATTATTAACGCTTACTAAATAGTATAAATAAGATATCCTCTCACGCCTCTACTAAATCACCTACTCTAAGATCCTCCTCTTCCTCTAAGTAACTAGTTAAGAACTTAGCTAAAGAACTTAAAGGAGTCCTAGTAAATATAGACTTAGATAATAAAGTCTCCCTTAAGAAAGAGATATATAATAAACTCTAAGCTTAAGTTAAGAAAGGAGATAATAATATTACTAAGGTCTAAACTATGTATAATAAAACAGCTATTAAGCTTTATAACCTAAAGCTTATAATCTAATAACTAGGGAATAGCTTATAATATATCTTAGACCTAGAAACTGAAGTTCTGTAACTCTAAGAATAATCTGCTAATTTAGATCCCTAGGGACTCTAGGAAGAAATTAACACCTTAAGGGCTGCTACTAATATTATCTAGACCTCAAACTAATAAAAGCACTACCTATAGATACTACAGCAGACTAATAGATATTAGCGCCACTACTAAGGATAATAGTAAAAAGCTATAGAACCCTAAGTACTTTAATTATAATAAGTAAGGATATATTACTAGAGAGTATTACTAACCTAAGAAGCAGAAATAGTAACTTATGCCTAAATAAAATAAGTAGGTTAGTATAATAACTAGAACTTCCTATATATCTATATTATAGATAGGATATTATAACTAGAACTATTATATATACCTATAAGATAAAGAAAACTTAGGTTACTACCCTATAAACCTTAATAAGGGATAATTAGGATATAATAATATAATTAAATTTCAAAATATTTATAAAGAAATAAAATAAGAATATAAGACTAAAACCCTTATTATAGCTTACTAAAGTAATAGCAGGCTTATTAGGAAATCCCCTAAATAACTTAATAAGATATTATAAGTTTAATAGCTAATATCTACTAGCACCTCTATAGTACTATAAGAGATACCTAAATAAACACTTAAGGATAATAATAAATAAAAGATCAGGCGCCTATAAGCAGCTAAGTTAGCTTATTTAGATTATATTTAAGATAAGCCCTATAATCTAATATAGAAAAGATAACTTAGAGCTATACTTATACACCTAGAACGATAAAGATATATATATAGAAACCCCACGCAAATTAGATAAATTAACTAAGAGCTTAAAGAATAAAACTAAGAGGAATCTAATAAAGAACCAGACTATTAGTATAACCTAATAGAAGAATAATAATTATTTAAACTTATAAATATATAGACCTTTAGAGAAGGAGAAAGTTCACCTTATAACTTAAATAAACCTTATAATATTACTTAATAATATATTTAGGTAGAGATCACTTATAGGTTTACCCCTAATATAGATAAGTCTAGCTCTAAAGAGTAAAATAATAAGAAAAAAGAAAGAGTCTAATAAATCCTAAAATACTAAAAGATTAACCTATCTTAGAATAAGTAGTAGTAACACTTCTATAGGACCCTAGCATCCCTATAAGATAAAGACTATACCCTATAGTTATATATAAAAGACTATCCAGCCCTTTATACCTAATACTAAAGCTATTAAACCCTCTTCTAGCTATAATACCTCTTTAATAAGTATAAGGAATATATAGAAGATAAGTATAAACACTAGTTCTATTTATAAAGATATAATAAAGACCCTATTATAGAGGTCTACACTATAACTATAATAATACACTACTAAAATAAAGTATACGCCTAGAGAATTATAAAATATAGATCTAGTCCACCCTAACTTAGAATCTATAAGAACAGCCTTATAAAAGCATAATAATAGAGAAAATAAATTATATACCCTAAGAAATTAGAATAATTAAAAAACTAAACTTACCTACTAATAATAAACTAAGATAGGTAGTAATAATAAGGTCTATATATCTAATATCCTTAAACTAAAAAGTACACCTATAACTATAGATAATAATTAATAATAAAATAGTAATCACACTAATTAATAGCAGATTAAAAGGAAACTTTATATCACTATAAATAATAAATAAGTTATAAATATTATAATATATAAAATAACACCCTTATTAGCTTAATAATATAAAAAAAGAATAAGTCTAATATAAAAGAGGAATTATTAAAAATAAGACTATATCTCTTAAGATAAGTTACCTAAATTAAAATAAATAACTCTAACTTAATATTATAGATATTAAAATATATAACTTTATATTAAGAATACTATAGTTAAAGAAAAATAATTTATAGATAGATTAGAGAATAGGCTAACTCTAATAGGACTATAAAGATATAGTCCTTAAGCAGCCTTATAGAACCTAAGCCTTAAATATATTTAAATAATAAATAGTAAAACGCTATATTTACTTCCTTAGGATAAAGGAAAGTATATTATAACTAATAATAATAAAGGACCTTAATAAGAAGGAGGATCTAATTCTATCCATCCTAGAAAAATATAAAGTATATAATAAACTCTTTATAGAAGAATTAGAAACTAAATTACTAAAGTATATTAGTTTTAATTATAAAATACCCCTTAAAGAAGGGCAGAAGCTAAGATTTAATAAGATCTATAGACTTAACTTAATAGAAATATAAGCACTTAATAAGTATCTTAAAGAGAACCTTAAGAAAGGATATATTAGAAACTTAATATTACTAATAGGAAGCTTAATCCTATTTATACTAAAGAAAAATAATAAATTATAACTTTATATTAACTATTATATACTTAATAATATAATAATTAAGAATTAATATCTATTACTACTTATTAATAAACTATAATAACTCTTATATAGAGCTAATTAGTTTATAGCGCTTAACCTTAAGAGAGCTTATAACCTTATAAGAATAAAAAAAGAGAAGAATAGAAGACTATATTTTAGATATATAAAGGATATTTTAAGTATTTTATAATACCTTTTAGCCTCACTAATATACTTATTATATTTTAAAATATAATTACTTATATATTATAAAAATATATAGATATCTTTATAGTTATATACCTTAATAATATCCTTATTTTCTCTCTAATACTTAAATAATATAAAGAATATATACACTTAATATTATAAGAACTATAGAAAGCTAAACTATTAGTTAAACTTAAAAAAAGTAAGTTTTATATATAATAAGTTAAATACCTTAGATTTACTATTACCCTTAGATATATCTATATATCTAAAGATAAAATTAAAATAATTAAAGAATAGCTTAGACTAAAAAGCCTTAAGGATATTTAAAGTTTCCTCAAACTAATTAACTTTTATTAAAAGTTTATTAAGTATTATAATAAGATTAATATACTACTTATAGATCTTAGCTATAAGAATTAACCTTTTAAATAGATTAAAACCTAAGAAACTACCTTTAAGAAAATTAAGAAATATATTACTAATAAACTAATATTAATAATCCCTAATCTATAGAAATAAGAGTTAAGTTAAGACTAATACTTCTAACTTCACCTTTAAAGTATAACTATCTTAATAAGATATAAAGGGATAACTATACTTATATACCTTTTTCTCCTATAAGCTTTATAGACTTAAACTTAACTACTAGATTTATAATAAAGAGCTTATAGTAATTATTAAAGCCTTTAAAAAATAAAGACTTAAACTTTTAGGAATAATTTATAAAGTACTTATATATATAGATTATAAGAACTTAATATACTTCACTATATTAAAGGTGCTTAATAAATAATAAATTAGATAGTTAGAATTCCTCTTAAAATTTAATTTCTAAATTATCTATTAGAAAGGATTAGAGAATAATAAAGCTAATACTCTTAGCTAATAACTAAACTATAATATCCTAATACTAAAAGAAACCTAAGTGATTTTTAAATATAATAAGAATAGAGATATTATACTAATAACTAAACTCTTAATAATAACTAAATAATCTATAACTAGTCTAACTAATATTCTAAATAATAAAGCTATTATAGAATTCTACTTACTACCTATATATAGTTATTAAGGAATTATAAAAACCTAAAAATAACTTAAATAATAATATAGAAATAAAGTTACTAGAGAATATATTATAAAGATAATTAAGGATTATAAAGTCTACTTAAAAAGTAAACTATTTTAATATTAACTTTATAGATTATTATAACCTTTACTTATACTTTAAACCACTTAGCACTCTATATTACTTAACTTTATTATTAAACTACTAAAGTTCTAAGAACTATTTATAGGGGTTTACTATAATAATATTCTTATTATTATAAATAGACTTATAAAATATACCTACTTTATTTTATATAAAGAAGTAAGTAATACTAAAGAATTTACCTATATATTTCTTATATATATTATTATAAACTATAGAACACCTAAAGAAATTATATTAAATAGAGATAAAATCTTTACTTTTAAATTCTAAAAGTTAATTATAATATAATTTAATATTAAATAATTAATATTTATTATATTTTACCTATAGACTAATAGATAAATAGAAAGAATAAACTAAATCCTTAAAATATACCTCTATACTTATATTAATTATAACTAAGATAATTAAGTAATACTTCTACTAGTAGCTTAATTTATTTATAATAATATAATAAGAGAAAGTATTAAGGAATCCCCCTTATATTTAAACTATAGATTTAAACTAACTATATATAGAAAACTACTATTTAGCTTAATAGTAATTAAAGCTATAGCTATAATTAGATAAATTAAAGATATCTAAGATAATATATATAAAGAACTTGAATTTATATATAAATATATAATATACTTTAGTAATAAATAAAGGATTAAGGGATTAACCTTAAGAGAGGGAGATAGCACTTATCTTATATAGCAAAATATTAAAACTAAATAACTAAATAATAAATTAGATTATAAAAAACTTAAACCTTTTAAAATCCTTAAATAAGTTTTACTAATTAATTTTAAATTTAACCTACTTAATATAATAAAATATTATTTAATCTTTTATATCTTACTTCTTAAACTAATATTAAGGGGATTATAAATAAATAACCTTATTATTATAAAAGATAATAAACTTAAATATAAAATTAAATATATTATTAATTATATATAAGAACTATAAAGGATTTAATATTTAATTAAATAGAAAAGATATAAATATAAAGATAATATATAAGAACTAACTAAAAATATTATAAATATAACTAATAAACTAATATAATATTAGTAATAATATTAAGAATAAGAAATAATATCTATATTAGTTATATAGATCTTAATTATATTATAAGGTTATTAATAAATTAAGCACCCCTATAAATATATCTAACTACTAATAAAAATAGATAGATTATAATAAGGAAAACTATTTATTTAGCTAGAAATACTAAAAACTAACTAAAACTCCCCTAATAAGAAATTCAGAGTATTAAGATTCTAATTACTTAGAATAATATCTAAGTTTACTACTTTAAAACTACTTATAAACTAAATCTCTAATATAGGAGATATTATTAGCTCCTCCTCTATAACCTCCTAACCTTTCTAAATACTATTTTCTTCTACTTATATAAATAATCTAATTATACTATAGACTTATCTAACTTAGCCTATATAATATATAAAGTAGTAGCCTTTTTCCTTAACACCTCCTCTTTAGCTACTTTAATATCTTTTAAGTAAGTAGCCTTATCTAATAAATAATCTACTATAAGGATTAGCTAGATATAAGATATTAATAATATAAGAAACCTATAAGTATAAATAATATCTATTATAATATTATAAGACCTCCTTAAGTAAGTATACTTACTATAAACTTCACCCCTAGGGAGTAACTTATAGTGCCTCCTAAAAGAATAATAATATAAGTAAGGTATATTAATAATAAAGCTAAACTTAGTAATATATAATATATAATTATAATAATAAAAAATAAAAGTAAAATTTAGTTTTTAAATATAACCTAATATAATATTAATATTATAAGTAAAATAAGAAATATAATTAATAGATCCCTAACTTAAAACTAATAACCTACTTATATTAAGTCTTAAGGATAAAACCTTTAGAAAGGGAACCTAATATTATAACCTATTATATATAGATAATAGTTAACTAACCTACTTAGGCGTTAAGTAGCTAAAATAAAGCATTTATACTATAAGACTATAGAAATATTAAAAACTTACTTAAAATAGAAGAACTATAAAACTAATTATATAATAATAAGATAAAGAATAATTATTAAAATATAAAAGGAAGTACTTAGTAATTAGTTAGTTATATTAACTAATTATAATTACTTTATATACCTAAGTAATCACACTAAAGTAGATAAAGTATACTATTTAGAACTTATATATAATATAACCTAAGCTTAGCTTATAATTAGGTTTCTATAGCTCTGTAGTAATTAACTTTATATTTATCCTCAGGATACTTTTAGCTTACTTACACTATAAATAACTTATTAAGTCTAAGACTAATCACCTTAGCCTCTAAAGACTGATCTATAATAGCCTATAACCTACAGACTAGGACTATAATATAAAACCTGTTTGCCACGCGTCAATCCCCAACTTCTGTTAGCAGACCCTACTGTCGGATAGCTGACCATAACACCTGACCGATCCGTTATCAGCGGACCAGAATCGCGCCTCGCACCGCCGTGTGCCGGAAATTACTTTCTACAAGCACGGCCCAATGCGCAAGCGCTGCGGTGACAAGATGCCGAAGCTTGGAAGTTCCGATGTCTGCTCGATCCGGATCTCCAGGTCAGGCTCGGCGTGGGACAATTTGACGCAAGCGGGCAACATGTCAGTCGCAGGAGCTTACTCGGATACCAAGTATCATTGAGCCTCGAAGGTGTTCACGCAAGGCCTCTCGCGTCAAGAGATTCCGTTACCCGTCGGTGTGAGTCATGTCGTTCGTCCGACCCCGCTAGGATAACCTTAAGTACCTCGAGACCGCGCGGCACCTTCAACGCGGTCTCCCGGACATACAACGTCGACTTGGTCGGCGACGACAGTTAATCGACCGGCGAGAAGACCAAGGAGACCCGGGTCTACCCCAAGTACCTCAGCACGGGATTCGCTCGGCCCAAGCCCGAGCAAAAGCCCCGAGCCCCCTCAGAGACCGCCCTGGCCGAAGTCAATAGGTGGTCGACAGCTCGATCGCGGTGCCCGTGGGCTAGGCGGTTGAAGGGGAGGCGGACTGGCCGCATGCTAAAATATCAAGATGTAGCTACTCGAGGTGATTCAACGGAAATCCGTAGACTACATCTTGGCAGGCCGTACGCCGCCACTCGTCTGCCCGCGTCCCGGCCCTTTCGCCGGACGCCGAGTGGCCCGTTGCGTCTAACTCACTAATGAACGAGCAGTCTACCAAAGTTTGCGTGTTTCCCAATAGTGGGAATTCCATGGCTTTGAGGTCTGAGGGTCCTCTCTTTTAACTAGGTAAGGAGCGCCGCCGAACGGCCGTCTCCGCGCTTGCTCTCGCCCCAGATGCCTCTGTGTTGTGATGGTTCGGTGCTGGGTTATCGTGTGGGATCTGCTCACTTCGATACATGCACATGCGGCGAAACATGAAGTTAGCGGATCAACTGCTTAGTTGCAACCTTTCGTTCTGTCTGCTATCGTTCTCACATCGCCAGTGATGCTGACACTGGTTGAAGTTGCTGATGAGAGCAGTGTGTTGTCCTGGAGAGCCACAGTCGCATCATCATGGTGAAGAACCGGCCCATCATGGCGTGAAACGGAGACAAGATCATGTCCGAGACACACCTGCGTTTCATTGAGGGTGACTCGCTCGGCGTGCTCTTAAACAGTTGAAAGAGCCTTTCGGTCTCGAGGAGGTCCAGGTTCCTGGCATACTACAGCTACTTCTTGTGTCGTATGTCCTCCGGCAAGAATTGCACCATCGTCTGTTGCCAGGTTCATCACCGGCGCGAAGATCATTGGCCCAGGTGAAGACAATATGAATAAAGCTGCGCAATCGCTTCTCCGCGCTCATCGTGGCCGAACCCTGTGTCAAGTGATGCGAAAAGATGGCTCCGGCATGGAGATATGACCACGGCGTCTATGACCCGAGGCAAAAGACATATCACTGCGTCCAGCCATGCGAATGACTGGACGGGCTTTCTCCCTTGGCTTACATGAGAAAGGGTGCTTGCGATGGAGATCCGTTATGTCGGCGTCCGACCGGCGCGACCAGCGGGCCAAATGTTCGGGGTGGGGTGGGTGGGGCCGGAGGCGGAGTACGGGCGGACACTGTTGTCCGGGAAGGAGGTTAAGATGTGGCAGCGATACCTGAATTCAGATGTGGCTGAGACGTCTGCATTCAGTTATGGCTGGGGGCGTCCAGCCAGAGCGACTTCTGTGCCAGCTCTGATGACTCAGCGACACCCGTGTGGAGGCGTTCACCTTGAGCACACCTTCACTGTCGCACGGGCCTCTACGACGACACCTTCGACGCACCTCCGACGCAACCCCGGGGATAGCGGGCGTCGCCGCAAGTCAAGCACACCCCGCTAGGACCTGGTTCCAGAAAACCATTTTAAGCACTAATAACCCAGTCAAAACTAGTGCTTATATTACACTCTCAACAATGTGTTGTATAAAACTAGTGGTTGATCTTTTTGTTTACTTTTTTTCCTCTGTGCGGGAAAACGTAATTCAGATCAACCGACAGCTGTCCATATCGCCGGAGCGTCTGGGACGAAGGTAAGGTACGGCCGGGACAGAACATCCCTCTGTGTGGCTTCTCTCCACACTGGAAGCATTACTCTAGTGGAATACCTGCCAGTTGTATTTTGATTTGCTGTAGCGGCAGGTTCGCGGGTGTCTACAAGGTCGTCGTGAATGGCAGGCAATTAGAGCAAGGAGCAGAAGATCTGGACTCGTTCTCGAAACCTCTCTTAGATTTGGTTGAAGACAAAGACACTGTACTTCTTCTCATTGTCGTTGACGACTGCTCAGCATTTCACGGAATTTATGATCATCCATCTCCATCTTACAGGAGCGAGCTCTCCAGCTCTCATTCTGAGTCTAGGATTGCTATAAACTTAGACTTTTACTGGACCGAAGATGAGTGTCAAACTTGAAGACGATGCTTCCACTAGGCATGAGGGCGCTTGAATAAAGCAAGAATATTATCTGCTCTACGATCAACCGGTTCTGGCCAGCAGGCTTCAGATTGCCTGTTGGTGCCGGATGCATGGGTCTTCCGCAGTTTGGTGGATGGAACACATCGAAGGTGTAAGGCTGAACCTGAATAGTCAATGGAAAGACATGGAAACGTATTTTCTGACCGTGGCAACAGCTCTGTAGGCGAAAATTGTGCCAGAAACATGCACAGTCTGAATGGAGGATGAGAAACGAAGTAACCGAACGAGGATTTCGCCATGGCATGGCGCTCATCCACGGACTCTCTGGAAGAGAGATGTGGTCACAGAAGAATTATCGGACACGGAGAGGTCCAGACTTTGGCACACCTGGAGTCTCAGATGTCCGCATTTGAGTGGCTGCTGTCACCTAACAAAAGCTTTCGTCGGTAAGCTTTAGTGGTCTTGGAAGTCAAGTACAAGAAGAAGATGCGCTCCAACTTCAACCTCTTACCATACATCGTCGTGCATAAATGTCTCACCAAACTTACAGACCGCCGAGCAAATGGAAATCGGAAAGCGTTTTGGCTCTGGATTCGTACAACTAAAGACGCAAGCCAATCATTTCTTCCTCGCATATGCCCACATTGTTTGCTTAGAAGAGGTATTCGAAAGAACGTACGATCTGAACTTGGATAAATAACTTCTGCCGGAAAACTTCCATTAATGCCGTAGCAAGCCTCCACGATGACTGATCTGATGATCATAAAAACACATCCCCACATAAACCTAGCAAACACTCCATCCGTACAGCAATACCTCAACACGTATCCAGCCCACTAGCCGTCTCGTCAAATACTGTGTCATACCATTATGGAAATTTTCAACTCTCCGTGAAGCTTCTCCTCGAGTTCGTTGGCCACACTGCGTAGCACATCCCGGTCGTCCGATTTCGTAGACTCAGACTTATCAACAGCTTCTCGAATCCGAGCAATCAGCCCCCGGATCTCAGTCTCGCTGAAGGAAATGGTCTTGTCATTGGGCCCGTGAACTTGGGCGTTTTGCCAGGGTTGGGCCTGCATCGATTGAGTCGGGCTGGGCGATCGCCAGGGCGAGAATAGCGGAATTGGCGAAGGCGACCGGCTCTCCGGAATATCGTATACATCGTAGTCAGCGGGATGGCGCCCGGGTTGCGACTATGTTCCAAGGGCTATTAGCAAACCAGTCCATTTTGAATTGCGAAACACCCGCATTTCCAAGTGCAGGCGCTAACGAGGAGAAAAGTTGGCATCATACCCGGTTCTTGCCAGACGAAGCAGCAACGGAAGCCACGCAAGGCGGTATACTAGGGGCCTTGGGCACGAAATGGCTGAAGACAGAGGTCACTTGCGCATCGAGGTTGGGAGCGGAAACGCTCTTGAAAAGGCCGAAGCGTTTGCGCTTCTTTGGCGTGGGCAGGCCGGCGGCACCCGTGGTAGTCGAGTATGCAGCCAGCTCATCCTCAGACGAGAGCCCTTCGAGAGGGGAAGAGGACCGCCCAGCAGGTCTCATTAAACTCGACGCTTGAGATGACATGATGAGCTTGGAATTTGTTGTAGTACGCTGTGATTGAGGTTGGTTGAGGAAGGGGAGGGGAGATGAAGGTGAATAGAGATAGAAATGTGAGTTGTTTCGGAGAGATTAACAGTTGAGCGTGTCGCAGCTGGGGTGAAATGGGGGAAGGAGGTTACGTGGGGGGCTCCTTCCTACCTTACTTATTTTCTTGTGTTTCGGCGCGCTGATGATGTTGATTTTTCGAGCCGCTGCTTCGACAGTCTTGAGATTTCTTTCACGATCTTTTCCACCACGTACCAAGATCTATAAGGACCGTTTGTTTGCTGTTCACCTGCGGTAAGCAACCTTGCAGCCCTGATATGGCTAAAACATCACAATGTAGGAAACTTCGTAACGCGTTATGCTTTGGAGCTCAAGATCACCCACCGTCCGTCGACATCGATTGAAAAAAATGTAGACGTCATAAAATCTAAAGTTTTATCGCTGTTGTGTGAAGCCTGCTGAGGTTTTTAAAGCGAGAACACTGTCAGCTAGACTGCGTCAAAGCTCAATTATCCTGGCTCAACAAGTTAACATCTCGACTGGCGTTCTTGCGGACGTGAACCGCAATTCCCCAATCGTCTTTCATTAGGAAATATGGAGGTGAAGGACTTGTACTGGGTCGATAACCCTTTAAAATGCACGTTTCCAACTCCAGTCTGCTTTCTTGCTTACTATAACGGAGAAGGAAATGATAGTAGAATTTCTCGCTCATGACGCAAAGGACGATAAGATCCTCGCAGGCTGAACAATTTTTGCCTCTCAGATGCCCATTATCAGCAACATGGCAATTGACAGAACTCCCGGCATTGGGTTCCAGTAAACTCCATTTCAACTTCGTCACACCTGTTCCTCCCAAACATGTTTAGCAGCCCAATCTATTGCTTGCCACATCCTACTCCGGCGGCGGGCCAAAGCACGTTGGAGAACCGACCAGATTGTATCCTGATGATTGGCATATATGTTTTAAGTCGGATAGCCTTGGTGTTGTCATCGATTGCTCCCGTGTCACTTTGAAGAGTGCCTTTTCTGTGACTACTACTGCTGCGACGGCTGCAAGCTTTCTAGCCACTTCTCCTTCAAAAGGGAGAAGATCATTATCGCACCGACAAAAAAGCCTAATGAACCGCAACTCAGAAATATTAACACTACAGACGCTGACTTAGCAGCATCGAGCTCTTCCCTTGGAGGAGACTTCAAACAGGCACAGGTCGGCATTCGCGGCGATGTAAAGGAAGAAAGGTGCTTTGCAGACGAAGAAATTGTATGATGCGGGCTGATTTAATTATCGAATGCTTTTGGCGGCTTTCTCATCAACATCAACGAACGGAGATGTGGTTGCAATCTTAGTGACTTGTAAGCTGATCAATTCAGTTGCTAATTTCGCTGGACCACAGCGTGTGGGTCTTATTGAGATGGCGCGACAGGACTCGGTGCCGCTCCTCAACAAGTGGATTCAAAATGTGAGCGCGTGGCGGGATTAAGGTACGTACCTGAGAGCTGTGGCGCTGCCGGAGATTAGCAAGTGGCTGGTGTTTACTATGGTGGCTGGTGAGTGTCCACACGGCTGAGCCGAAAAAGGCTAGCGCCATCTCGGCAAAGCAAATGGCGAGCTGTGAACGACGGTCGTCCGAAATGACTCGTCTGCACCAAGCATCACCCCAACATCTCGAAGTCATCTAGCAACACCCACCTCTATCTGTCTTCTGGTCGCGTCGCCGCTATGGTGACTGGTACCACGAAGAGCGCTGGCTCAGCCGCAATCACGAGGGATGAGTTTATTGACTCCCGCAACATTCAGGATGGCTAGATTAACGCCGAGCTGTTCTCCATCCGGCAAGCCATCAGCGACGTCACCCACGAACTCAAGGCCGACATCCACCACGCGCACACCCAGCTAGCGGACGATATCAACAATGCCTACACGCACCTGAAGAACGATATCGACAATGGCTACACGGAGCTGAAGGGCGACATCACACGCGTCGAGGCCCAAATCGCCGATGCTCGTACGGAACTGAAGGACGAGATTCATCAATACCGCACGGAGCTGAAGGAGGATATCACACTCCTCCGTGTCGAATTCGAACGCGAGAAGGCATTCAATCACAACAGCAGGCTCCGAAACCCAACATTTCGCATCGAGCCCATCGTCGCACTCCATCCTGACGGCCCTGTCTGGCCCGATAAGCGCTTCTTCCCCCGCAACGCCGAGCAATTCTACAGTCTTCGAGAACCCATCTCCGCAAGGCGAGTGCAAAAGCTCGTTTATCTCGTACGATTCTACGACATCCCGTACAGCGCCTGGCACGCGAACGACGATGACCATTTTGACTACGAGAGCTACGATAGCGACGCCGAAGACAGCGACGACAGTCCGACGCCTGCCGAGCAGCCCAAGCTTTCCCTCGAAGACGCCGTCCTTACCTACCCCAAACGCGCAGTTGAGGCCCTTGAAATCATCCTTGGCCTGAACGAGGAAAACTTCATCAATTTCCGGACACGAGCTCTACAGTTGAAGTCGGACGCACTGGCTGCCAAAAGGCCTGCTCGGAACGAACAGTATGGACAACCGGCACCAGCAAAGCGTGTTATGACGTCGCTTTTCGACCGCAAGGTGACTTTGGATCAAAAAGCACCGTCACGGCCACGCGAAACGAACCCAGAATTATGGGAAGCATTCTTGAAGGAAGGGCAAGAAAAGGAGACCAGCGACAAGAGCACGGAGAGTCCCGTCTATTGGGATCAAGGATCATTGAGGAGGAGAAAAGGAGGAGAAACCAAGAAAAGATGCGGAATCTGGCTGCGCGCGGAGCCCGATCCAGTGAAGGAAGTCCAACAAATGCGGACACTCTATCACGAGAGGGCAGATCGCCACGTCCCCAGACGCCGATTTGAAGAGTCTGCCCATTTTCAACTGATTCCTCTGGCTTCATGAAGAGCTATCCGGTCGAATAGTCAACAGACTTGCACGAACAACACTGGTACCGCGTCTTCCCTGTCACTTCGCGGAATGGCGCCAACCAAGAGCATCCACATTTGTTCGCTCCAGCATTGGTCTTTTGGAACATGCTCTAGTGACGGGAGCATTATGATGCGCTCGTCGACCAGATTAGCGGCTGCATCCTATGCTCTTCAACACGCGCACGGCCGCATTGCGGCAGAAGGTAGGATTCTCCCTGTCAACACCCAATGAAGCATGACTGACTCTCATCAGCCTTGGACATGGCTAAGCTTCTTATCATTGATAGCACTGCACGTCCTTGCCGTTGCCAAAGCGATCCTGTCTCCCCGATTCCGAGTAGGCTTCGTAGACCGACACGTTCTGCTGCCCTTCAGCCCCAAAGAGCCGACTTGATGTTCTCGACCGAGAAAACACTTCGAGGTGTCAAAGCCACTGGTCCGTAAGACCGAGGTCGCAGAGCTGGCTCAAAACCGCGTGCAGGTTGGCGAAGATGTCAAAGCGGACGCCATTCGCGAGAACCGAACCCGGGTTGTGTGGCGTCCCCCAGACATACGACAGCGCCGTGTAGGGGACTTCGTGGAGGGACTTATGTTCGAGGTGGAGGCCGATGTTGTAGAGGGGAGACGGTGGGAACGGAAGGGGGTCGTCAAGCGTGTCGAGCGGAAGAGTCCATGACTCAATCTCGACGAGTCGGATCTCGGTCTCCTTGGGATCGAGGGGTCCGAAAGGATTGTAGATTGGGTGCGAGTTCATTTTGCTAGACGGCGTGCGCGTCGACTGAATGTGCACGATGTCGTAGGAATGATTATGATTCGAGGTGTTTCTCCTGCAGTTCGGCTTGGAAAAGTCTGATGGATATCCTTGCGCGCACGTACACGTGGTCTATGGACGGGATAGCGAGTTCCTTCTCCCGAGGGTTGTCCTGCTTGATGCACTCCTATCGTTTAAGCAAGAGAGTTAGCAAGTACAAACGTCGAGCCCATAGCTGAGTTAGTACCTGATGATACCTAGGATGACGGTGCGCACCATTTCTTGCGCAGGTATTGACCAACCTCTCTACCTTTGTATTCGTTGCCTTCGTAACACAGCACAGTCTGTTTGCTGCCCATTGGTTCATATCCCTCTTCATTTCATCTGTAGCACTTCCGCTTGTCGGCTCCGATAATGGATTACCAGCCAGGCCCGCGCGAGGCAGTCCCGCCGCGACATTGACGAGCACACGTACGTCCCCGCCCGATGCGACCAGAAGTCGGCATCGGCTGTGCCAGCATGGATGATACATCCCAAAGTCATCGCTCGATTTTTGGCTCGAGCTTCAACATATTTGGCACGATAGCTTCCTCACTCACGTCTTGCCCAACTTATTTCGCTACATTCGAGCACTCAATAACCTGGCGAATCTATAACCATAATCGCTTCCTAAACCCCGAACAGGACTGAACCTAATTTCGCGGATGTGTCCAGACAGCGAAGCCCGGTGGTGGACTATACGTCATCGTCGTTGTCTACGACGACAAACATTTGATGCCATCTACTAGACCAAGAGACCATTACCGCCACGTGTTCCGACATAACGAGCCTCATCGCGGAGACGCGCCCACTACCATCGCCTGCGAATCTAACTCCTCCTATAAACCCACTTTCGAGGACGTCACTTATACGAGCATAGCCCCCCTAGGAACTCTTGCTCAACGGCAATTGCTGCCATTACCAAATGTTCGAAGAGGCTCGTCATAGCAATTTTGAATTCTCAAACAATGAGAGTTTTCGCCGAAGAGGAAGTGACAATATGCACAATAATATAGTTAATACTAGATTACAGAGTGCGGCTATCCTTTTCGTGTTGCTGAAAGTTAGTATATTCAGCCAGGTACATAAGCGAAAGCGGATGACATTCCTTCGCTACGCGTGGTCGTACATCGGCTTATCGGCTGACGATCACTTTGAAAGAATCACCACCCTTTGCAACAATCTGATTAGGGGCCGCGCCACCGTCAGTTGCGCCACTGGCTACAGTGCCAGTTTTGATCCATTGCGTAGCCTGGTCGACAATCGTCCAGACCACCTCCTCTGCTCCAGCATTTTGAATGTTGTAGGTGACGACATTCACAGCGCTAACTATGATTCTGATTGTGACCAGACCAAATGTTTTGAAGAATGACTGAGCGACATTAGGCGTGTACTTTGTCGTGATGATGGCACTCTCTGGAGCTCTTCGTCGGAGAGGCGGCTCGCTTTGTATCATGTCAGCTGACCGGGAATAACTGCGAAGAGAGTTGTGCTTACCTCTTCTTGTCCATAGGAGCCGAGCGTTCAGGCGGACTGATATTTGCATCGATCTCGTCACGCTTGCCGACGGGGGCAGGGTCGACGGGAGGCCAGGTCAACTTCAAACATGCCGGGTCCTCTGGATGGTTAACGATGCAGTGACGGCACCACTGGTTATTGTTGCCTGAGGCGCACTTATCCCAGCCGCCGCAGCTCTCATGCATGTACTGGCAGACAGTCTGGATAATTCTGTTGTCCTGGGCAAGGGCGCAGCAGAGTCCAGCGCGAGCCTCCAAAGGATTGCTCATAGCTGGAGAGATCACAGCTGGAGAGACGTCGTTAACGGCGGCAGCCTGAGCACTAAGGCTCAAAGCTGTGAGAGCGATGGGAGTAACAGTAGAAATACGAGCAATCATTTTGATAGCTAGTTGAGTGAGTGAATAGATAATTGAGGGATCAAGAGTTTTTAACAAATAAAGTGTCTCTGTGGTTAGACAGTCTGATGATGTCTACTAAGAGGGCAACCCACGTACTTTATATTCCGTCTAGAGTAAGCAGACTCCAGTACAAAGAGCCGCATTTTTGCACACCTTGTGCTGAAGAATAGCTGTAACTCTACGAACGGCTAGTACAATCTCATAATCCCACATGTCCCGGTGTTAATAAATTACAGTAAATGAAATTTGAAAGGGAGGAGAATAGCCTAAACTAACTCACATAAGTTTATTATACTTTGCAGATTAAAATCTAAAAGTATCCCACGACTACCTGAAGCAGATCGCACATTGAAAAGCATTCTAAGATTCTTTACTTTACAAATTGAAGTGAAAAAGTATCCCACAACTGCCGGAAGCGGATCGCTCACTGATAAGCATTTTTCAGCCATTGTAATGAAGAAGGTGTGCAATGTTCAAGCGGCGTGCCCGGGGCTTGAACAACACCGCAAACCTTGATCAGATGAACGCAGGGCAGATAAACTGACACATTCCGTCTTGAAACGGATTGACAGCAGCTTAAGCTTTTGCTAATGATCAGAATAGGCCGATCCACCGGCACTTATACTTTCATCAAGTAGTATACAAGGCAGATAAAGCCTATTGCCTCAGAAATCATTTCGCGAAGATACGTGATTACGGTCTTCTCCGACTGTGGTTTGATTAGTGTTCGGACGGACTCCGTTAAACTTTTCATCTGGTATAGAAGCAGAAATTAGGCGGCAGAAATTAAGAGTCAGGTGTGATAAAAGAGCTTTTCTGAATAGTAAGTGCCTGGTTGTTTTGTTAGCCACCCGGATAAGCGCTTACTTTGCGTGCTTTTATTGGCCACCTGTGATCGGGGTTTCGCTCTCAAAGCTGCTGCCAGCTAGTCCATACCGAGGCCGGAAATGCGTAGCATGAGCGTCTCGTGGGTCGTCGACGACTGCATCGACCTGGGTAATCAAGTTGCAACCGAAAGCTCGCATCACGACAGAGATTCACGGTGAAGAGCATGGTCAGGGGCATGTGGAGGCTGACGCTACGCCCCACAGGGAGATATGAGATTGTGTGAATCATCAATCGACGGTCTTCTTGCCATCCTAGATATACAGATGAATGTGCAGCATCATGTCAGCTGCAGTAGCGGGTTAACATTCCAGTCTCGTTCATGCTTCTGATGAACATATCCTAGATGCTTTGGATGAGGTCGTGCATCACTTTCCGCAAGCAATGGTCCAACTGAATGCCGATCTCTTAAGCGTGGAATGGCTTGCGGAAAAAGGCATCCTTCGGAGCGCACAGTCACGCTCAGTCAGCTTCTGCTAATTTGTGTAATTGTTGAGGACATTGGCGGCGTTCGAATCCAGTAGAATTTGTGCAAGACAGCAATCGAGAGCGCGGTTGCAACTGAGACATGTCAAAGGGTATCATTACATACATAGCGCGACAGGCTTATGCTTTCTTGAGGATGGCCGCCTGGAACCACGGCCAGTACTCATTCATGATCCAACATCCTAGAAGCTGAAGCACCGCCACGACTTGGTATATACCTTGTGTCGTTGTGGTTGATCCGATGAGTTTCTTACTCCACAACTCCGTAACACCATTGGGCTTCCTCCCGACGGCGATAAACCACCACTCGTGACCTTGAACGATAATACCAGGCAGAAAAGATAGGCCTGCTGTCGCTGCTGGAGAAGAGCCCGGACGCACAGGCTGACCGCCTGATGCAAACTCGTCCAACGAATCCCACTGGGCGATGAGCCAAACTGTAATCTGATTGACTGCATTGACCCAATCATGGCCAGTAATCTTCGTCTCAATAGAGAGCCCAATTGGCGACCGAATAAGACCGGAGTGGTCGGTGTGGTTAATTGATTCCGTCTCCGAAGCGATGATCGCTGCATCGAGCTCATCGGACTGTTCCTTGACGTAGACACATAAGTCCACCTTCTTGTTATTGTATGCGGATTTGCCGGATCTCGTGTACTTGGGAAGGATCTGCGCCGTTGTGCTAGTTGCGGTTAGCAATGCTGATGGAGATAATAGAAGGGGCGGGCCTACCAGCTCTGCACGCCGATGTATTCAAAGTGGTCGTTCTCTAGAGCAATATCGAGCAGCTTTCCGTGAACAGCTCTATTCCATTGGCTTTCTTCATGACCGTCTCTGTCCGCTTCAAAAGCAGAGGACCAAACTCTCCGGACTTTCTTAACCGAGGGTGTCGGACCCAATTCGTCACGGTTGGGGGCAGACGTTGATGTGGAGGTTAGAGTGGCCGGGTCGCGAGCGAACGTCTCGTCTCGGACCCAACGAAACTGACGACTGGTCGAGGCTTCGGCCCGAACAGTTGCCTCTCGTGTACGTGAAATAATTCCGATACCGCTGGCCAGAGTCTCGATGTCGTCGAGGAGATGGCCGAGCGCGGGGGGGGGCGCAATTCCCCCGTCGAAGCTCCTGTGATTCATGGCATTCTGGATAGCGATTAAGTTCGATTGCTTGCGAGGACTGGATTGTCGTTTCCGCTTCTTAGATGTCGACGACGCTTGTTCCGACATTGATGTCTGCTCTGATATTGAGGAGACAACACTACTGGCGTCAGACTGAGCCGTCTGCCCAGCTGCCTGAGATTGATCTACACGCGGCCCCCTTGGGGTCTCGATGTCCACTTCTGTACCATCTTCATTCGGTGATAACCGCGGCGCGTTTTTCCGAAGGGGGGTAGCTGAAGCAGGGCCGCCTTCGCAAGTGTTCATGGCGTCCCGATTAGGATCGGACGGCGGCGAGGGAAGACGATGCGGCGAAAGGGAGACGGAGCTTCGCTTCCGCTTGAGACTACTCTTATCTTTGAGGCCGGGCTGCCCTGGGGGAGTCGGCGGTAGTGTGGACAGCCAGTCGAGAATGATGCCGTTCTTCAGCATGGGTGATGGCGACAAGGTGGTGGGATGGCTGCTAGTTGTCGTCTCCGTTGTTGTTGTCGTCGATTGTGGCCGTTGTTGTCGTTACTTTTGTATTCTCGTCGTCGTTGGCGTCGTCCACGCTTCTTGTCGCCGTTCGTGATAGTTTGCGTCGTCGTCGTCGTCGTCGTCGTCGTTGTTGCTTGTTGGGGAAAGGTGGTGCTTGTTGTTGTGACGATTGACCCGGATCGGGCGCGGGATTGGCCCGGTGACGTTGGCGCTTTTGGGTTTAGTGGGACCCGTGTGGCTGTCGTGGCTGGTGTGGCAGGGCCGCACTCCACTTATGCTGTCACCGCCTGACGGAGTACTGGGTACATCCTCAAGCAACAGTTGCATCGCAAAGAATAAAAGTGTTAGCCGACACGGAAAAAGAAAAAGAAGTACGTGGGAATGCAAATTATACCAGTCCACAAGTTTGAGAGTTTTTAGGGAATTCTTCCAGCTCGTTGGGGCTGCCAGTCGTCAATATGACACTTTTGCTCGTTCGAATTTCGACGCGATTTCGTCGATTTTGCCCGCAACGGAATCGAGAGCGATGTACCCTGAGCCTCCGGCGCACAGAACACCGCTGCCACCACACGACTAACCCATTCCACGCACTTACGTGGGGGTCATCAATCCTCTAAGGTAGCAACTGCCCTGTGCTCCGGGGCCAAGCGCACGATTTACAGGCCTGATTTTGTGCGCTTGCTAACCTGACCACCATTGACCTCACTCAATGAGCAACCCAATCCATGGTGCGCCAACACAGGTGCACCCGCCTATGCCTCAATTTGACAAAGTTGAACTCTTGTACATCTCCCTGAAGTGGATGGTCATAACATGCGCCAACACCAGCGGCAGGCTTTTGGCCGGGCACTTACAACGGCTAGTCCCGCGATCGCTGCCTGTGCATGCAGCCGGAAACGCCAACGCATTGAAGCTAAGCTTCCAGCTTCCATCCTGGATACTTGTTCCGTGTTTTCTGGTTATGTCTGTAGGCTTTGGCATCTTCGCGTCAATTGAAGGGATGGTCTCTAAGGTAATTTGTTCCCGCCCGGTCAACTCGTCTGTCCAGCCCGGCGGACAGCTTAAGCCGAGACTAGCCGCCGCGACGTCCACTTCACGCTTTACATCCACATTATGATGTGATCGTCATAGATGCACGCGAAGATCCATGGATCTTTGTTTTTTGCGGCCTATAGAGCGTTTTCTGCCAGGTCAGTTCTCGATTTGGAGCCCTTCCCTTGAAACCACCCGGACTCTGTTTGTCGACCTCGGAAGAAGCTCGAGGCGTGATGTGATGGTGCAGCTTCACATAGGACACTCGTGGTTCAGATGCTGCACGCTGGTCTCTCCACATGCAGCTCTCTTATTAAGAGACTCTGCTAGTTAGTATATTAAGTCGTAACTGCTACCACTGCTTCAACTACTATGACTGCCATGCCTGCCACGACTGCTATAACTGCCATGACTGCCATGGCCTATACAAGACGGTCACGCCAGAAGTAGTGAACCTGGATGGCCAGGGTCCGTACTGAATGGGGAACAGCACCTACGTTGAGACATGCCACTTCCTATCTTTACAATCCTTCACGGTTGCCTTTTTCCCTAGCGCACGAAAAGCGCCCCGGACATCGTGCGGTTGCCTCTCCATCGTGCGGTTGCCTCCCCATCGTGCGGTTGCCTCCCCATCGTGCGGTGCCGTGGCCAAGCGCACGATTTCATGGCATCGAAATCTGCGCCACGTCATTGGCTTCAAGCGCACGCGTCCACGAAAGGATCTGCTACGCGTCAGCACGCGATATCAGGTGAACCCATCATCACCAGCTTCACTCCAGCCACCCTTCAAACGCTCGACAACGGCCTCTTCCATTGGTTCATTCTCTTTGGCGTCGCAGCCCTTGGCGCATGCCTTTTCCTTCCACCGACGAAGCGGCAAGGTCCAACGTAATTCTGGCAAGAAATGCACCTTTCACAAGCCATTATCCTGTTCGGTGCCACTGATGCGAAACTCGCTGTGAACGCGGATAATCACAGGGCGGGCTCGTTTGCCTGCCGGTTGTCTGCTGTGCAATCATTCTGCCCATCGTGAAGAGCCGCAGCATTCAGTTGACTGCTGCAGCCGCTAAAACATCAATCGGGAATTGGATAATTCATAGACACTGCGGAATGAGCGTCGCAGCCACAACACTCTCGGAGTGCGGAGCTGAGGCCTCTTAAGGAAGGGATCAGCGAGGGAGTACGTGCTCAGGCTTCGTGCGATTGCGGACGTGCGACCTTGTGTGGAGGGCGACTGCCGACTTTAGTGGCAAGCGCACGCTTCACTCTCAGGAAATCGTGCGGTTGCCGCTGTGGTTCAAACGCTAAAATCGGCGCCTGGCCCACCAGAGTCTAGCCACCCAAGCACCGCCGTGTGGACTCGATCCGACATAAGCACAGCGGCTCTATCCATCTATCCATCCATCCATCCATCCATTTGTCCAGATACAGCCCGCTTTTACATTCGCAAGTCAATCACTGCCCCCTACAATATCAATCTTCTGCCAGTCTAGGCCTCAAAGTTTACTCCTATTGGTTTACGTCAAAATTAATCTCTAACCACCTTCCGTCCCAGCCCACTCTTCCAAAACTGAAGGAATCAATATAGTGATTCGCCGTCTCAGTATAGTCAAGACATATCGACACAGCACCAGATCCAAAAGCGTTGTTGTTGCGCAACATGGCATACCTCCAATCCTCGTCATTGGTTCCTGGCCGTTCGACAGTCGTTAGGTCAATGTAGTCGTTGTCTTCGTCCCCTGGGTCTATTCCCTGGGTTACCCAAATCGTGTCGAGAACCCTAACAACAGACGGCTCCGAGATAGCATTATACTTGATCCGCCTCAAGTTCGATGCGCTGGTCCCAGACTGGTCTTGCCAAACGCTCAGTAATGCTTCACGGGCCTTGAAGACCTGTCCTGGATTCTTGATATATGCAACCTCAATTTTATAGTCGTTTTCGTCAATTAGAAGTTCAGCATCAAAATTTCCAGGACCAGTAACTTGGATGTAGTCATCGCCGACTTGTTTATGAATCGTTAGACCCAGGGTTGAGGCGGTTCGGACTGGGCTACGTTCGGCAACAACCTGTGTGTATAATAAGGTCGTAATAAGTAGCCGCAGCAAGGTAAAATGCTGCATCTTAGGCAATGTTGAGGGCGAAAGAGGCGTGGGTGGTCTGGAATGAGAGTAACTCAGAGCACAGCTAGCTGTTCCTTTAGCTTTATAGAAGGATGAAATTCCCAGATTCTGAGGATTCTAAACTATGTGCCAAGCTCACTCATTTTCTGGCAAGATATATTATATTAGTTGCCTTGGCTTTCATTGTCTTGTTAGTACAGTCCTCCAGCACAATCTTTACCCTGTCGGTGTCGCCTTCGATGGACTACTAGGGCGCCTTGCTCGGATCGACGAAGAAGTCGAGAAACGTATCCCGGGAAGGGTAGCTTTTATATCACTACTTTAGAGTACTCAAACGTGAGACGTTCCGCACCCTCGTCGGAACCTTACAAAGCCTTGTTAATTAGCCCCGGGCAGGTCTTGCAGGGGGAATGATAACCGTGGAAGATTGTTATCTGGGTGATAAAAATAACAAAAGCATGAGTCGGGTTAAATTTCCTGTGCAGCGCGCATATCCGGCACCACGCCACCCCACTGCACCCTCAGCCGCGGCCCGTCATTGGTCGGAATTAACTCCGGATTTTTTTCGAACTGATAACGCAGCCCTTCAGCCACCACCTCACCCTCGCCAGCCTCGCTTAAATAACGTTGCCGCGATGCCCCTCAAAGCGCCACCAATGGAGCATGCACCGTCCAACTGTTATCTGTAAACATCTTCATAGTAGCAGACACTAACACGCTGTAGCCTGTGAGTTGAGATCCTGTACTCACTCACCCTACCCACCTTGCTCGCGCTCCTCATGCCACCTTAAGGCGGCGGGTGATCTGGCCGCACCTGAGCGACGAAGTGGCGATGATGTCAAGTGACGATGATGTCAAGGAGGTGGTTGCCGATTTTTGCCCCAAGATCAGCAGCAGGTCCGCTGGCTGGAGGTGACTTACCACCTGCCGATTCAAGGCCTGAAATCGGTAGGAGGCCTTGGTAGCTAGGGAACACCTCACGGTTTTCGGGTCTGAAATTGTGCGCTAGTCACCGAAGCAGAGCATGCCATGACCGGTCTTGGTATTCATGACCTAAGGTAAGGTGAAGTCAGTGTACCTTAACCAGCAGAGTTGCTTGCCAGGTGCGGATTAGCAGCACTGATAGTTCAAACGGACCTTGACCGTCCAGATCCACTTCTGCTCTGGACTCCTGCACCCGTCTAGGTAGCTTCAAATGCATGACCACAGCCATTGGCAACATCACAGGCACCACACCTGCCAACCGAAAGTCGTCGTCTTCCTCCTCGCGCATGTCTCCGTTCCAGATCTCATTCCCTGGTGATCAAGGTGACTCTCGAGTAAAGCCAGAGAATGGTTGCATGATTGAGCAGTGAACGCCTTAACATGAATGATCTCTGTGGTTCAGCAGTCGCCACCATCATTCAATCTCACAAACAACGCCGCCGTAGGTCCCGTGACAGGCCCTTTTCTGAGCCTTGATGAGGCAGGTTGGAGTGTTGGCGAGCGGCTGTCAGGCAGAGCACGGCGGAATTTCCAGAGGGGAGGATTCTACACAAGACTGTCTCGAGAGGCAGCTGTTGGCCTGGAGGGGAGGCTCGCAGCGTTGCTGGGCCGGAGAAGCATAACCCTGTGGAACCTCCTCTTTGTATAGCTTGGCCGAGATGCCGCCCCGTCCTGAATCAGTCCCCTCGGGCAGATTTCAAGTTTTCCGATGTCCATGTGCAGGCCTCGGTGCCACTGGCCGTTATGCTACGGTGAACGATGTCGACGCACAGCCAGCCAGAGTTCGTGATGGAGCCTGGTGTTCGGGATCTGAAGTTATCTGGAATGAACTCCTAGATGGCGTTAGATGACATTGACATAGTTGGTGATTCAACCGCATGCGGACTTGGTTCCATGGATGGATTGGACAAAACGATTGGAGGAAAGAAATGCATTGGGACAAGATAGGTGTCTATCCAAGACTTGTTTGTCCGCTGACCAAGATCCTCCTATCCATCCACACTGTCCTAGATAATCCATCTTTCCACACACATCCAAGAAACAGCTGAACAACACTCCGGCCAAACACCCTGACGAGGACCCCGGGGTCACCGTCGCAGATTTCGGGTTGAACATGGTCCGCGGTTTCAGTTCGTACGCAACTCCAGACAGCATCCGCAGCAACAATACATCCTCGCGGCACTTCGACGCGACGCATCTCAACAGTGGCTACTTGCCTCAGGATGGCAGGTACCTGTCGTTTGGTGCCGTCTACTCGGTGCAGCCTCCGCCAGGCGGAGAGTTCTCCTTTGATGGGCTCCCGCCCAGGTCCCTTCAGCTGGATTCACCTGCTCGACTCTACGGGGACGTGGTGCGACTGTCGACGACGATGCCGACCTCCACGAAGAGTGGCATGCCGAGCAGCACAAAGAAGCTCTCAGCATTCGACTGGAACGGGCTGTCGCTCCGTCGCGAGCCATGTTGGGCGGCCGAATGAGGCGAAGAACAGCACTAGGTGCTCAAGTAACCGCGCCATCTTCCCCCAAAGCGAGGAACAATCATCATAGAGAGCGAGAGGCCCCGCGTCAGGCTCGATCCAGGCGTACTCGCTGTACTGCCATGTCGACGGCACATTTGCGGGGGAGTGAGCGGTCGAGGACAAGTCGATCATCTCCAGAAGGTATTTCTCCTCATCTTCATCTTCCTCCTGCTGTTTGCGACGGATGCGGGATGCGAGCTCTCTCAGCGCCGTCTGCGGTCTCGGGGTGAACGGCGAGGAGGATCTTGATCGGGGCCGAGATTGGCAACTGGACTCGGCCTCCTAGGCGCCATCGCTGGGTCTTGCGGTCGAGATATCGGGGGCGTCTATGCTTGGATGAACTGCTGCGCGTTTGGTTTGCTTTAGCAATTGGCCTGTTGTTATGCCTCTGGTGATCGGAACAAGAAACAGAGAGGAGAGTTACGTCCAACGCCGTTCTGGGATCGGAGTGCTGGGAGCGCTTGAGAGGCCTCGGGATACGGGGATCGGTACGATTCAAACATGTCTCATGCACGCTTAGGCCGCAGGGCAGTTGGGGGCTGAATTGAGGTCGAAATTGATTCTGGGTTGCAAATCGTAATGGGCGCGGCGAGGAAACTGTGGTGGTGCTCCATAATGGTGTTCTTGTTGGTGGTGAAGCGAGGGATCAGGGGAGCTCCTTGCTAGCGCACGAAATAGGCCCTGTAAACCGTGCGCTTGCTTGCATTGTTGGTGGAGGAAGTGGGGCGCGTGGGGGTTGGTGCCTTACCAGGGTGCCCGGGAAGGCGGCGGGTGACATGTCCGCACGCATTGTTGACCAATCAGATCGTTCCTGTGACAAGCCAGCGCCTTACATAAGATATTTTCGTGCTGCAATGGTTTTAAAATCGGAACTTGGCCACCAATGCAGGACGCAAGTCACCCACCACCCATGGATGTATTGATTGAGAGTTGGCATGTATTCCAGCGAATGCCACGGCACACTTCGATGGACGCATACTGTTGCGCGTGGGAGAAGACTTTCTGATGGATGATGGCCCTTCAGACGAGAGTGGCGTGGTGTTGTTGTCACGGTCGCCGTGGGGCGGCCTCGTCGGGCGCATCTTCCCTTGCATGCTGCAGTCTAATCATGCCGAGAGCGGGGTACTGCTGCGAGATGTACGCTTCTCCGAGAGCGAGCAGGCAGACAATCATTATTCTGGCGCGTAAAAGTGAATGTGGTGTGCCCGGCATTGAGCTTTTGTGCTGGTCAAACGATGAGCAACGTGCCCTCGTTGTTGCTGTTGTGTCTGTTGGACGCAGTTTCGTCCTGGGGTTGGTTCGGGGGCAAGCGCACGATTTCCCAGCCAGAAATCGTGCGCTTGCAAGCTACCTACCTACCTACCTTACCAAGATTGAGCTACCTTCTAGGTCCCTTACTGACGCGCCCCTACCTTTTGAATTGTACCCGACCTCTCTTGGCAGATTGTTGCTCAGGTAGGTAGGTAGTAGGCTACTAATGCCTTCGCTGTATTTACAGGGACCACCTGCCGATTTGAGCGCCAAAATCGGCAGGACCACTGACACCACGGGTTCCCATACAACGTGAATGTGGTGAAATCCCTCCGCAGTGAACAAGGGACCAAATTGACATTAACCTGTGGTGTATAGAGACGCAATCCGTTTGGGATGGTCACGAAAACCTCTGCGCCAACAACATTCCACAGGACTTCCCCAAAGTTTGCATGTGTCGTGGGCGTGATGCCCTCCTCGCAAGCATCTGTGGGAGTCCACAAGGAAGTTATCAGCCGTCATGCCCGAGACGGATCACATTGGAAAGTCCTGCCTCTTTTCAGCAACACATTTTGGTTCACTGTATCGCCGGGGAACCAACTGAATGGGGCATCAATTACCAGCACACAGGTGGTGTCCCCAAAGACGGGAACTCCCAAGGCCACGCCTGCCTCATCTACCGTGCGGAACATGCATACGCCTGCTCAGAAACACCGGGAACCGATGTTGCCCAGCATGAATCCGGTACGTACCTGCTGACCCGGCTGGATGTCGAGAATATCGGCAACTTGACTGTTTATGCGGACCTCCACCATCCAGGTCTCCTTCTTTCTCAGTAGCTACGCGCCAATGAACCGAATCGGCATCAACCACACAACACCAGTACAAGCGGTGCAAGCAGTGCAAGCGCACGATTTCCAGTGTGCATTTCGTGCGCTAAGATAGTCACTGAGGACTCGTGTCCCTCGCACCTTCACCACCAACAACGCTTCTGCGGAGCAACACCAAAAGTTTATTCACGCACAACAAGCACTACAGCCTTTGCCGGACGACCAAAAGTCATCGGATGGCGGTCTTCTTTTTCCTCTATCCGGCGGGCATGCCGTTGGTATTCTTCCCTTGTTTCAGTTACCATGCCATTCTCACCATGCTGCTTGACCATCGATTGACGTGCCCAGCTGCACCCGCTCTTGCCTGTCGTCAAGCCGCACCGCGCACAGCTTCAAAGCAATCGTCACTGTCGCGACTTCCCATATGCTCGTGCCTGCTCACCGAAAGACATCAAGGTTGGAAGAGACCCTCGTTGGCAGTCACAGCAGCCTGCAACCGCACGATTCTCTGAGCCTGGAGCGTGCGCTTGCCACTGTCCCACTGAATGGTGCTCCCCCCTTCCTCCCCACGCAGATCGTCTCCAGGATGTTTTCGGGTGTGTCCGACTCCGCCCACAGTCCGATCCTTCTCCAACAGCAGTGGTAGCTTTTGGAAGGAGTGAAGCCCCGGGGCCCACAACACCGAAGCTCCCACATGCGTGGGAGTTGTGGAAGTGTTTCCCCTTGTCTCGTCATTATCTCGTCCCAAAAAGACAGAGCCATGCATCAAGGTATGTCCCATTCCTTTTGCTTGATTTTTATGCGCAGCTGCTGACATCTTCGTCATCAGTCGTGACACTGGAAGCACGCCGACGCTTGCGTCCGATGCAATGCTCCCGCCAATCCCAACGAACAACTACCTCCACCTCCCGAATGAATACCCCCGACCTTCCGAATCGATATGCTCAACGCCACGAGTCGACATCGTCGCCACATCCTCCTTTTCCGAGTCACGGGTCGAGAGCCATGCCTCCCCCTCGAGCAAATGGAAATCCCGAATGAACACTTTCGACCACTTGAACCATCAACCTTCATGGCAGCCCTTTGTTGCACGGTTTTAGAGTTCTGACGACCCCACCTTCACATCAGACCGGGTTTGGATCCAGGTTTGAACTTGGATGTCTACAATGGTTGCTTCGCTACAACATACCTTTCTTAAGTGAGACTGCAGATTTGGCAACGTCCATGGCACGGCGTTCATACATAACAGAATCAATTCAACTCTCGCAATCCTTTTGTTGCTGTTTGGAGAACCCATCGAACCGCAACAAGCTGCACCGAGGCGTCCACGACAACACCAGGCCTTCCAACACGGTCTTCAGCCGCTCCTAGGCATGTTCCCAAATTGCCCGACCGTCATTACTACCAAGTAATGGGGCAAACACTGTTCAGCTCTCCCGAGCCAGCCTTGGCAGTCCAGCTGAACCTCGAAGGCGGTGCAGGCCGCAGCACAGGCAGCACATTGTCGATGTAATCGACGCGCGTCTGTCCATCGAGCAACGCGTCTGTCACAGCGTGAACAAGGCCAACATCGTCCGCGCGGTCCGCATCGACGGACACGCTGCTCACGCCAAGGTCATTCATGCGCGCGAACCAGGCCTGCAGGATCTTTTCACAGCACACATCATGGGCCGCGCGACCGGTCGAGCCGGCGGGCGATCCCGGATGGCACTCCGGCGCGATCGGGTGCATGCCCAGAAACTCAAACAGCTCTGGGTCGGGTCGGGTGCTGCCGGTGCTGTCATGATTGACGTGCCTCCCCGACGCCATCAGCCGGCGGACGACGCGGCAGAGAGCCTGTCGGGACGGTTGTGGTTCGTCATGGGCTGGTTCCAGAGGCATGCTGTGTGTGGTGGACGGTGCGGCTGGGGTGCTGCTCGCGATGAAGTGACGCGCGAGGAGGCAGATACCGAAGGATGCTAGAACGACGAAGAAGGCCATGCATATATTGGGCTCTTTCTGCGGGCGTTTTGAGGTGTCGCTTCCTTGTGCTGGGAGTGTTGGGGGCACGCATCGCATGTTGCTGGGGCGCGACGGAGGCTGACGTGTTGACATGCTGTCTGGCGTTCTCAACTGAAAGAATGCGTCTAAGCAGGACCGTGGGAGGCTGCGCTGAATCGAAGAAGTGTATTCTGCGGGCACCCCAAATCCATCTTATGGACGATGCAGTCAACGGTCAGCTCGTTTTTTCGGACACACCGAGACGTCGTGTTCCAACATCAGACAGCCAGGGGGCATGTCACCGCGAGCTAAGATGAATTTTCCAAGTGAGTTCCGCAGGGTCCTACCTGACTTGCAACGAAGTAGTGCTTTGTGTGCTGATGGACAGCTATTCAGATCATTCGAAAACGGTTTTATGACAGGACATGGAGAGTGATGTATCGAACTCCCAAGCGAGGATGAAAGTGGACAAAGGGGCTATATGGCTGGGCTTATCAGATTCGCATGGACGTCCTCAAGTCTGACGAGTCACATTTTACTTATTCTTGCTGATAGCCCCATTGGTGAAAGCGAGGGCCTCCACTGGCCGAATCTCAGCTTCAAACTCCTTGACGAGAGGACAAAACTGGCCGACTTTGGGGCCAGAAATGATGTATCTTCACATGTACTCAAATCTCAAAGATTTGAAACAGAGAAAGACCCGAAAGCCCATGGCTGGAGCTGAACGGCCAAGCTACAGTCTCTGGAGATCTCTGCATCTCCTCATATCTTTTTGCAGCTACAAAAGACAAACCTCCTGTCTAATCATGAGTCCATTCATTCTTCCTGCTCCTCACCGTCTCCAATTTGCAGCCTCCACTACATCAGCGACATACCTTCTCTACCATGGAAACCAACGCTCTGTCAGTCCGCGAAAGAAGACGGGAAGAAAGACGCAAGCAAAGAGCGTATGAGAGACAACTTGAAGAAAGGCTCCTGGAGGAGACCTCGGCGGCAATGGCTCTTGCTCCGACGAGCTCTGAGAGCGAAACACGACAGCAACCCGGGGCTCAAAGCGACGGCGGAGAGGAGGCCATGGCAGTTGCACTGCGCCGCCCAAATGGCGATTCAATCTCCTCGCAGAACAAAGTCGTGCGATGGGCGCGGGATGACGAGGTGATTGAGATCCCCCGCGACGACTCCGATGCAGCGGATTCTCAACATGTCACCACCACGCACGATAACGAATTTTCGGAGCATCATCACGCATCGCCACGGCCGGGGAACAATCTGAGCTACGTCGACGGCCTCTTCATCAACGCCGGTGCCGCCGTCCAGTCGCTGACATGGTCAAAGACCGAGACGAACAACCACAACCACTACTACGCCCAGCCCCAGCAGCAGCACCCGCAGGAGTCCACCACCACCGAGCCTACATCCAACCAAGACGGTGTTCGTCAAGGAACCGTGTCTCGCATGCTCCAATCTCCGCGCTTCCGCAGGTGGGCGATGTACGCCTTCCTCGTCTTCGTTGTCTGTCTCGTGGTCTGCAAGTCGGTCTCTTGGGCCTGCCGAGTGGTTGTGGAGATGGCAATCTTGCCATTGATACTTGCTAAGGTCGTCGGCATGGGAATGATGAGTGTTTACCATGGGACTCTCGGGATGGTCTTTTCGTCCCCTTCATCGGCCATCACGGCGCCGGCGCCTCCAAAAGACACCACCACTACGACCGCTGGCGGCACATACCACACCGCCGCCGTCGTCATATCGCCCCTGATCCCCCATCTCGCCCGACTCGCCGGCGTCGCCGGCCAAGCGGACCTCGTCAGCCGTGAAACCCAGAGCCTGCTCCTCCTGCTGCCTCACAATATCGGCGGAGGCGTGACGACGGAGGCGGGTGTTGCCCAGATTTCCACCGTCCTGGAACACCTACAGACCGTACAGGACGAGACGAACGCCGAGTGGGAGCGTCACCTGCGGGCCGACCTCCGCACCACGCGTCGGACAATGGTCGAGGTGCGCAGGCTTGAGCCCGAGGCGGAGCGGAAGGCGGCGTCGTGGTGGTGGTGGATGCTCTGCGATGCGCTGCCGCCGGCGCCGGCGCTGGCCTTCTCGACGAGGTGGTGTTCGGGGTTGCCGTCACGCGTGGTGGCGGTGCTGGACAAGGCCGTGGATCTGGGGCAGGGAGCCAGGCAGATCCGGGAGGTGTACGTCAAGGACGGGCGCATTCTGGTCTCTGCCCACGACGTCAAGGAGGGACTGTGCCGGCTGCATGAGCAGGATGTGCTGGGCGGTATGGTCAATGAGGTTGCGCGACAGATCTCCTCCGCTCAGGATGAGGACGGTGGCGGCACCGGCGACACGCAGCAACGAGGTCTTGACGGTAACGAAGAGCACGATAATATGACCAAAGAACAGGAGGAAGAGGAGAAGAAGGGGAACGTGGGCCTCGGCACGGCGACGACGGAGCGCTTGCGCCGGGCAGAGATACAACTCAGCGACCAGCGCAGCGGGCTTCGGGTCAACTGCATGGCGGCGTCGCAGGTGGAGGCCGAGGTCAGCCTGGTGCGGGAGCGGCTGATTGCGCAGATCGACGCGCTGGAGGAGATTTCGGACTCGCTACTATGGCTACGGCAGAGCGTGGTGGACAAGGAGACCAGCGTCCCCGACGCCATCGCGGCGGGCCTTGAACTGCTTACGGCTCTAGAGGGGGAGCTCATGAGGTGCGCGTAGGAGTGGGAGGGTTCATGGAGGTCATAGAAATAGATCATAGAGATGTAGATGGGGAAATCGGCAACAAATCGAAAGACTAGCTAGCTGTGAATTCAGACCAATACGAGCATGAAGAACTACATCTTGTTGACGAACAAAGTACCAGACGTTCCTACGGATTGAGTCCCAAAAGGAGCAGATCGACGGTGGCGCCTAGGACATGGGAACATCCTAGCGCGCCGGGAGCACCCCGGGCCAATCTCCGGTCGACGATACCGAGACCCTCCCGAAGCGGCGCCGCCTTCTGTCGAAGGTCGTCGATCCGGTCCTCCAACGCACGCAGCTCGGCCCGCCTACCGCGCCAAAGGGCCATGGTCTCGTCGCCCTGGACCTGCCGCAGCGTCAGATGCAGCTCCACCAAATTGTCGAGCATCGTTCGGTATCGCGAAAGCGGATCGGGCTCATTGATGTATCGCGGTGGAAGGGGCTGCTCGATGTCGTCGTCGTAAGGGGGGGACGACATGCGGTTTCGCCGAGGCTTGACGACAGTTGCAGGCGGCGTGAGCGGGTCAACAGGACGTGTCTGTCGTTGAAGGGGGGAGCGGGGGATTACAATGCTCTGCGAGGCGTCGTTGTCGTCGTCAGGGGCAACTCTGAGATGGAATGACGACGGTTGAAGTTGGCCGCCAAGTTTGTGCTGCTGGGGTGGGATAACACAGTTCCGGATGGGCGGCGGCGTGATGTCGCCTGACGCAGCACGCGACAAGATCGGGTCTCTGTCTCTCTGTGCTGGCCTGTGAGACCGGATGGGTTCCGATGCAGGGGAGCGCGGCAGCCCCGGTCCGGCACGGCGGGGCCGAGTTTCGGACTGTTGTTGCACAACTGCCGGTGGCAAGAGCTTGACACGAAGAGACGCCTGCGAGGAAGATTCCGAGGGCGGCGAGGGCGGTTGGGAGATAAGGTCAACAACCTCCTGCCACTGCTTGTCCGCGGGGATGTCCTGTCGTTGTTGTTGTTGTTGTTGTTGTTGCTGTCTCTGACCTTCATCCTGGCCTCGTTCATCCGCATCGACATCGGGCATTGCGAGGTCGCCCTGCCAATCGGGGAGTGCCCATGCATCGAGAGAAGGGGGATAGCTGGTTCCAAATCACCAAATGTCAGTCATGGCTCCTCGTCGTTCGCCCAAAAATATGCAATGCAGGGATGCGCAACTCACAACCTCGTCTGGTCACCGTCCTTGACTCCATCGAGCATCTCATTGCACCCCTTCTGGTTGCTGAGCTCCTCAATCCGCGACTTGACGGCGTTGGCAACCTTTGGGTAGATGACATCGATGTACTTCTGGCCGAGGCCCGCGATGCCGAGGGTTTTGTGCAGCTCGGCAAGGTGGAAGTCGGGGGATGCCTTGATGAGCTGGTGCCGGATGATGTGGGCGCGCATCTTTGTGTTCTCGGAGGCGGAGTAGGAGATGCGCATGCCCCTGGCGATCTTGACGCCGTGGAAGGTCTGGCGGGTTCAGTCAGTCAGCAAGGAATCCGACATGTCATGGCGTATGGGAGGGGAGCACTTACGTCTGCCGTGGGATCGGCGAAGAAATTGGACTTGACCATGTTGAAGACTTGGGTGCGCCCTGGGAACGAGACGAGTCACGGCGTGGGCAGCCTCGGAGGAAGAGGTCAAAACGATACGAGCTGTCACAACAGGATAGGAAAGGAAAGGAAAGCAAAGATGAAACGATGCCAAAGGAAGAGGAGAGAGAACGAGGCGGAAGCCGATGAAGCTGGATGACTTCTGGGATGAGGGGCAGCAAACGGGACCGCATCAAGCTGGTTGAAACTGACAGCATGGAGACATACGACGCATTGATATGGCATCACGGGAGGGGCAAGACGTATCGAATGGAAACATTAGAGGGTGTAGAAGAGGCTCGCCGCATGGGAGTGAGCCAGGGGGAGTAGGCACAGCAAGACATGAAGCGGTGAATACCAACACAAACGGAGAAGCATGCCAACCTTGGAAGAACACCACCACCACCACCGTCATCACCACCATCATCGTATCCACACATTTTGCTCCTGTCCCTGTCCTTGCTCCTCCTCCTCCTCTTCCTCATCGACCACACCCGCGCCAGCGCACAGCAGCTTCATCTCCGCATCGATCTCACGTATACGGACGTCATTGTCGGTGAGCACCCTCAAGGCCTCCTTGTAGTTCTCCAACACCGCGGTACGCTGCCTGTGAAGGTTCCTCATCCGTTTGGCAGTGTCGGAGGCAGGGATGGCGATGTGATCACCGCGGAAGGGGGTCGCCGGGCGTGTGCGCAGCCCATGGGTGTTGGTGTTGGGAGTCACGGGCGGGGGGGCGCTCGCGTGCCTGATAGGAGTCTTTGGAGTAGCAGCGGCGACGTCGTCTTGATGATTGCCACCGCCGGGGCGCGCCCCAAAGCCGTAGGATCGCGTGCTGCCAACATCCGAGGTCATGTCGGAAGGATCGACAGCGTGGGAATCATGTTGGAGGGAGTTGAGGAGGTCTTCGTCGGGCCTCTGGGGCGCGCGTCGGCCCCCTCTGCAGCCACGCGCGGTGCGCTTGTGGTCAGGCAGAGGCTGCGCCGGGGATCCGTTGTGTCGCTCAAAGCCGCTCACGATCTTCTTCAGATGTCTTGGCCGCTGTAGAATGCCGTCTTCGAGCTGCATGCCTGTCAGCGTGGTTGAGATGGTCGCCGCATCGTCGAAATCGTCATCGTCGCCGCCGGTGTCGATGATCCTGTTGCTGCTGCCGGCGTCCGGGTCTGGACGGGGCGGCTGCTGCTGCGCGTTGGCGAGGAACTGGAGCTCCTCCTGCAGAAGCTCCGTGGGCTTCAGCAGGTTGAGCGCGTCGGCGTACTGGCGTCTCTGGCGCTCGACGTTGGTGTGGGCTTCCTTGGCCACCAGGCGGCGTAGGCCGTCATTCCATTCAGCGGCGATGTTGACAGGCCCTGATCTGAGGAGGGTCTCAAGGACACTCCGCTGGCGTTCGCCGGGGTCTCGCATGGCGGAAACAGACATGATGCTCAGGGCGATATTGTCGACGTGGCCTGGGAACGAGACAGGTCGTGAGGGGTTGGGGGAGAGAAGAAGCGGCGGTGAGACGGTTGAGAGGTGAGGAGGCAAGTAAAGAGAGCAAAGACTGCAGAGACAGAAGAGGAGAGGCCTGCCCTGAGAAGTAAACGGACGAAGAGAGCCAAGTATGTGCTTCCACCTTGACCAGGCATTGAGGGGGGAAAGACGCTTGTGAGAGACATTTTGGCGGCTCTGTCTCGGCAGAGAATGTGACTACTCAGTCTTCAGCACTCGAAAAGGGCAGACGAAGTGTCGATCTCCCCCACGGGCATCAGCATTGGCCTCTCCATCATGGCAGGACGGCAACTCCTGTGGTCTGCCACACAGTTCGTCCCATGTATCCGTAGTTCCTTCACCTGTTATGTCCTTTGTTTGCCATGCAGTTGCGCCGGCGCCCGTCAGTGGTTCGTCCGTCGATGGTTCGTCCGTCATGCGTTGCGTCTTCCTGGCTGACCACCCATGCAGGACGCATGAATCATCAACGCTGGCAGAGATGCCGTCTAATGTGATGCCTCTTCCGTGTGGGCTGCCGGCTCTTTGGAGCAGGGCTGGTATCGATCCTGTGGACCGCCCGAGACCACGGTACATTCAGCTGAGGCTCGTTCGCGAGAGGAGAGATATGGTGAAAGGGTTGAGGATTGCAGAGACCAGATTGATCGTAGGTGCCATCATCTCCAGGCAAGTGAGCATCATTCAGGGAAGAGTCCCAGGCTGCATGTCGACTGTCCCAGATCTCGCCAGGTGAACAGCCAGCTTCAGGTACCGAGACACATCCCCACGCGGTGAAAAACATCAAACCCTGCGGGAGAGTCTCGCATGCCGGAGGGCTTCCCGGTCGCTTTTGTGGACTCCATCCCGGATATCTGGATCATGGTGGCCAAGCTCCGGATCATGAGAGGCGGGACGGCAAACGCTCAACAGATGTCGGTATGGGCGCGGTTCGTCGAACCAGCAGACGCCGTCCAAGGAGGGCGAGGTCACGACCCCAAGTCTGTCCGTACGAGCTCAGTTCTCGCAGAGAAGGTGTCACTTCTCGCGGCAACGTCAAAGGTTCCTTAAATGACAGGCCTGGTCGTTATCTGCCATGTGCCTGATGCCTTCTCTGCTTCGCCCTCTCTTTCTTCCCTGAGCTTTCGCACACACAAGACTCATCATCTGTGACTTTGTGATGACATCCGGCATCTTCTCAGACGCCCATCGCGCACGTTTTTTCCCGCGCTTCCAATATGTCGCTCAATTTCGTTGTCACGGGCATCCCGTCGACGCTGGCTCAACAAGCCAACGATCCCATCATCTCATCTCCCATGTCCGCACAAGACGGGAATAATCGTCCAAGCATCGGGCACAATCATCTTGTTTCCGCCGTCTCCTCAGGCGCCAATCGCACGCTTCTCTCCCGCGTGCCAATCTCGTTGCCCGGCATGTTACCACAACTCGCCGGCCCCGTCATCTCCCACATCCACATCCACATCCACACAAGACGGGAGTAATCGTAGCGGCAACTTGACAGATCACCGGGCTTCGCTCAATGCCTCGCACATCTCAACCTTCCACGCGCTTCTTCTTCCTTCCGGCGCCGGCGTGACACCGCAATCTCGCTCCCGTCTCGTCGACAAACAGCCGCGCCAGGGTGCAAACAAAACATCTCCACACACACGCACGCCAACACACACATGCGCGTGCGCTCACCACAGCCACAACCACCAACATCTCCTGCCGTCACGCTTGAGAGGGAAGGTGGACCATGCAGAGAGACGGTTCGGAAAGGGTGATGGGATCTTGCGGACCGGGCACCGCAATCTCCTATGCCCCTGACTGATGCCTCTCTCCTTGGTCTTTCGTCTCTCTCTCGTGTCGCCATGTTCGGCTACGCGGCTGGCCTCCATCTCAACTTGCAACAGCGATTTGCGCCCCGCATGCGCCATGTCCTTTGCCAACGCCTCTTCCCATCTCCGTCCTGAGCGTCCTGTCTGCCCGGCCGTGGCGCTCAAAGGTGGCAAGATGTAGTGTGCATGAGACATTGGCAGCAGCGGTGGTCGCAGCGCAGCACAGCAAGGGCTTCGCGGGCAACAATCAAACACCCTTCTTCCATTTCAATTTGCCTCCCGCGGCAATTCGCGCCCTGCATGCGCCATGTCCACGCACACACGCCTCTTTCCCAACTTCGTCCTTCCCTCGAGCATCCTGTCTGCCCGGCCGTGGCGCTCCTGGAGTTGGGTACCGTTCTTTCGCGTGGACATCGGCGGCAGCAGTGGCAGCAGTGCAGCGGGTGCTTTTGAGTGGGAGGCGCAGGATGGCTCAACACGGTGGTGGAAGATGTAGGCGGCACACGAGGAGGATGTCGTTGCATGTATGGGTTGTGTCTTTGTTCGCCTGGGGGACGCCCCTCGCGGACAAGATGCTGCTGGCCGATTCGAAGGGGACAAGGGTAGACAGAAGCTTTGGAACAATGTATCTTGCGGTGGACGTTGTGGAGCGTGCCACCTCGGGGACCCGTGAGACGGGCCGGAGGTTCCAGTATGTTCGGAAACATCCGCCGAGAAGTATGTACAAGTTAGCATAAAGCCAGATCCCATGTGTTTATCCAAGGCCACGCAAGTTGTGCACAGTGCTAATCGCACCATGTCCGCTGATGAAGATCGATATTTCTACCCAAGCCAAGGCAGCGTTGCGGGATCCCGCCGCATCGGGCGGATGTAGGCGGCACTCGCATCGCAAACACCGCAAACAACTCACCACCCACTACCAACACCAGTACCAGATTTGTCTCCCTCACGCTGGCCATCATCACCAGATCCCTCGGGCCCGTCGCCTACACGACCAGCGACCCAGAGATGCCCCGTAGCCGCAGTCGTAGCAAGAGTCAAGGTCGTGTCGACCACGTCCGCCGGGCGTGTCAGCTGCGCCGTTTCCACCGCGACCTGCTGAACAAACACCCTTACAAGAAGGATCTGCTCTCCAAATTCGACACCGACACCCTCGCCGCCATCGACCGGCTGATCGGCGATGGCACCGATTGGCAGATCGTGCTGGACGGCGAGGCCGAACATGATCCGAACTGGATGAAGAAACCCCAGTCGCTTCCCTCAGCCTTGGTCTGGATCAAGAGGTGGGCGAAAGAGGCTGAGGACAATCAGGAGCAGGGAGACGGTAGAGGTGACCAAGCGCAAGTTGCGGAGCCAGATGCTGTCGATCCAGCCGACCTCGAGAGTCCTGCCGGCGGCGATCGTGAACAAGCTGCGGCGGCGGACGGCACTGGTACAGCCAACGTCGACGGTCTTGGCGGCGCTTCAACTGACCCAGGTCCCTCTCTTTGGGACTTGCAGCCCGGCGACAAGGCGCGCAGCATCACCGACGGAGCTTTTAAGGTTCCCAACGCGAAGCCCCTCGACGCAATGTCTTCCAGCGCGATACCGCTCTTCTTAAAGCCCCTCGCCTCGAGACCCGCCATCGACAAGCCCATCATCGACAAGCCCATCATCGACAAGCCCATCATCGACAAGCCCATCATTGACGAGCCCCTCAACTTAAGACCCCTCATCGAAAAGCCCATTATCGAGTTCGAGTCCCTCAACACGGGTGCCAGCAAGCCGAGGAGCACCGAACCACTGGCCACTGGTCTCCAGAATGTGCCAAAATACCCGATACTCCCACTCCTCCCACGCCGAAGCGACGAACAGCCGTGTTCCTCTGCTCAACTCACAACCGTCGCTCGCGAAAGCTCCGGCGTCGATGCAAATATGGGCAACCCGACCCAGCAAACACTGTTCAACATGATGTCTGTCTCTAGGGCCGCCGACAAAGAGACAGAGGCGGAGGCCCATGAGCGCCAGGAGAAGGACTACGCACGCATGAAGGAACAGCACATCGTGACGATAGCCGCGTACAACAAGATCCCCCAGCAGTATCTGGACTGGCTCGTGGCGCACAGGGACGCATCGCGACGGCAGCGGGCCATGGAGGAGGCCGGGGAGCATTGTGAGGCTGCGCACGCCGAGGTCGAATTGGGGCGAGACGCGCTGAATGCCGCGGCGCTGGACCTGGAGGATGCGAAGAGCACGGTGACGAGTGCCAAACGACCACAGCACGGCGTTGACGACGGACGCGCGTCTGGGCACGACGTTCTCCTTGAGCATGATGCTGGTGCCGCTGACAATGACGCACGGCTCCAGACGTTGCGTAGCGAGCGCAAGGCAAGAGCCGAGGCGTACAACATGGCGTTGGAGAGGTGCACCACAGCCGCCAAGAAGCATGCCGCGGCGTACGAAGTATGGATCACGGCGCGAGACGCATATCGAGAGGCGGATGTCATTGAGGAACAGCGGGCACGTGCGTGGGAGCAGCTCCGTGGTATACGTCCAGCTGAGGTCGGTCGATGAAGAGAGGTCAACCTGGCGAATCGAGCATCGTAAGCTCTCTGTGAACTTTTGAGACTTGGGGGATGCTGGCAACGTCAATGTTGGCCCAACGTACCTGAAAACCTGATCTGAATTGCCCTTATTGAATGCTACCTAGTGATGAGTTTGAGCGCCACGCCGCATGGCCTCCGCCCACCACCATTCCCGTTGGCTCTGGCTGCGGCGTGCGTTATTCATGACCCAATTCTCCAACCCTTGGAGCTGTTTCATCGTGGGACCCAGGGCAGGAAGGTACCAGTGCGTTCGCGTGAGCACCTGGCGCCATCCTCCAATCTGCTCCCATTCCTCCGTGACCCATGGCCCGCCGCGCCACCAACAGGCCAAGTCCTCTTTTTCCTGTACGTCCACCGGCGGCACGGCGACGAGGGCCATGGTCCGGTTGCCCTGCGCCTGGAGCTCTGTCGCCACGGTGCCCACAAGCTGACGAGAGAAGCCAATGGCCCACGTCAGAGCTGAGGCGGCGTCGAGCAGGGGGAGAAGCTGGTCGTAAGGCGAGATGATGCGGGCGAGAGCGAGCTCGGTGGTGTTGAGCCGAGAAGACGAAGTGCCGGCAAATAGCCATCCGGCGGTGTCGCCGCGGGTGTCGTTGCGGAGCTTCTGAGCGCGTGCGTCTGGAACGACATCGGACCGGAGGATGTTGATGAGCAGGCTCAGGCTGGTGACGGCCCTGGCGATAGTGTGCTGGAGGGCATCCAGGTCGTCGGCAGCGTTATAGACGGCTTGTGCAAAGCTCGACGGCTTACCTCGAAGCTCTGGGGCGCCGAAGAACAGCGTACTGACGGTGTGCAGCACGTCGTACGAGGTTTCGTTGTAGAAGCGCAAATCGTGTTCGCGCGAGGTTGCGACGTTCTCGTCATATCCACCGTTGTTATGGAGAGGCAGCCGCTCTGTGAGAGCTTCGAGGAGATGGAAGATGGCATACGTGGAGGTCGAATGCCAGGCGGATGTCAGAGTGGCCGCTGCCTGGTACCAGCGCGGGCCGACGTTGAGCGTAGAGCGGGAGACGTCTCGGCAGAGCAATACTGCGTTCGAGTGTAGGGACGGGCGCGACCGCGAGGACCAAGCCTTGACAGCGGTGCAGAGCTCAGATGAGGCTGTGTTGAGGTGATTGAGGAAATCGGCGACGGTGAGGTTGCGCGGGGGTATTTCTCGGGGCTTCGGGTGGATGCGGTAGTGTCTGTCGACAATATCTTGCACGCTGCCAACCACGGGGAGAGGAGCGACGGCATGGTGCTGCAGTAGGGAGATGAGGTCGTCGAAGACTCGAAGCGGTGCCTGACGGATGCGAGGGGGGGGCTTCGGGGAGTCGGTTCGAGGCGGAGACGACGGCGAGCAGGTGCCAGGCGCATTGGACAAGCTAACGAGCAGAACGGCAGCAGAAACGGTCAAGAGCCACAAGACAAGAAGCCAGAGTCGGGACAGTGACGAGGAAGACAAAAGCCAAGAGGGGTGTCGGGGCGGACTAGACGCGTGCAGAAGGATCGTCTCCTCGACGATGCAGAAGTCGATATGATTCGGGTCGATGTCGGTATCGGGTGTGTGAGTATACACGTAGGCAACGGTGCCGTCATTGCGCAGGCGGATATTGAGAGGGCCAAGGGGAGACGGAGAGAAGTCGGGATCGAAGGTCATGTTGACGGTTTGGAGGTTGGAGCATGCGTCGCCCTCGTCATCGGAAGCGGGCTGAGGGCCGTGGCCATTGGCATCGTGAATGACATTGTGACTGCGTTCTCGGATGTGTTCGCGCTGCAGAGATACAGTGAATCGAAGGGTAATGTGTTTGGAAATGCGGGTGTCGGCGTCGGCGTCGGCGTCGGCATTCGTAGTGTTGGTGGTGTTGATCTCTGGAGAGGGAGGAAGCTGAAGCGAGTCCGACGAGTCGGCCATCTGTGGCTGTGGCTGCTGCAGTAGTTGTGGCTGTGGCTTTTGCTGAGTCAAAGTCGGTGGCTTGGCTGCAAGTGTTGCAACAAGAGAGGAAAACCAAAAGGAGGCGGGAGGGGAAGAAAGGCGGGAATAAACTGAATTTCATGGTTACCTGCCACATCATTCCACCAGTGATGAATTGTCAATTGAATGGGTCTTGCTATTGTCCGTTTGTCTATTGTTCTTCAATCGTTTGTTCATCAATAATATCAACACGACGAGAGAGGCTGGTCATCGTTGATTGGTTGTCCGCTACTTATGTCAGCAGCCGAGCTTCTGCTGGTCCATGCCCCGAGTCACCCACCAATCATCAGGAGCTCACCGAAGCTCACCGAGAATTCGCAATTACCATCGTTCAGCTGCGCTGCAAGCAACGAATGATCCTTGCTTTCGCAGATCTCGGTGCGACTGCTCCTTTTTTCAGAGTTCAAATTAATCTTTTCCCTGTTTGCCAACTCTCCCCCTCCCTTCAAGCTAACGACATCATCAACTTTCAGTGACCGTCGTAAGATGCCCTGCGCTGCGCTGGCTGATGTGGGTGGAAACACCAGAAGAGGCATTCCTCACATAAGCCCACTCCTACCTCTGCACCTCTGCAAACGGTCAAATAAGGCACGAAATGATGTCAATCTCGCCGTCCATGTTTGCTCCTGACAATCCCTTCCAGCCTGGTGTTACAGCTGCCACCCCTGCAGACCACCTCAAATGGTGCACAATGAATTCTGGACAATTAACCCTTGGCGAACCGTCGCCAGCATGCGAATTCTTTGCGACGTCCCACCATCCGCCCCTACTCGAGCACCCCGATGTGCTACGAAATGAGACTTGCTTAGCCCACCTGAATGCCAGCATCAATTCTTACCTAGAAGGTACAGTTTTTTGAAATGGACTGCTGCCGAAGCAAAGATTTCAATCTTGTCAAGTCTGCCCCAACCTGTTCTCAGCCCTGGCAGAAGAAAACTACCTTAGCGTTTGCTTCGGTGGCTAGCGCACGTTTTCAGGCCCGAAAATCGTGCGGTTGCTCACTGAGGTGCACCTTAGCTACAGGGGCTTTCAGACACCGCACGTGCGCCAGGGGATGCACCTTCCAAAAGCTCCCACAGCTCAAAAGCTCCCACACCAGTGGGAGCTTTTCAGGGATACGTACCACTCTGTCCCTACCTGCGACCTTCTAACAGTCAGTCCCCCGTGGTGCTGTACATGTCTCAATCCGCACCACCGTGGCAGGCGGCCGAGAATCGGTCTGCGCGCGATGCCGCGCCCATTCTTCGAATGAAATTCGAAGCAGGTCCAAAAGTTGTGATATGCGGGGAAAGCCCTCGAACTCCCAGCTTGCCTTACCTAAGGTATAAGAAGAAAGGCAGCATCGGTCGATGCAAAGGGGTGTTCCCCAATACGATGCAGTGCTGATTGATGGGACCATGGTATGCGGTAGCTCTTTGAAGGAGTGGGAGCTTTTCGAGTCACATCAAGGCTTGTAGGCCCTAGGGCAATCCTAGAACTCCAGCGGCTGTGGAAGCTTTGGGAAGGAGCAGGACCGGGTCCAGAAGCTCCCATATCTGTGGTCTTTGGGAAGGAGTGGCCGATTCTGGCGCTGGAATCGGCATGCAGCCCCTGGAAGCACAGCACCGGCACTGAAGCACCTGCCCAGGTAAACATCTGAGGTACCTTGGGTAGGTCCACTCCACACTCAGTTGATGGCCACGACACTCGGCATCAAGGTCGAGCCTGACCATCACGAGATTTTCTTCGGCCATTGAAGCTGTCCACAGGAGATTTGCCGCCTCTCAATTGTTGTTGGTGGGGGAAATCGGCAGCTGGTCCTTGCATCTGTGAAATCAGCAGCTGCCGATTTGCGTGGAGGAGATTGGCAGGTGGTCCGTGCTCCAGCAATGGCTGAAACTGCCAGTGAAAATCGGCAGAAGGTGAAATCAGCAGGGGATCAGTGAAGGGCGAGTTGACGGTATCCTGGAAGGAATTAATAAGTCTTCTCAAATTTTCCATCACCGCGCATTCAGTGGAGGCTAGACCTCACACCGAGCAGGGCACTTGGTTCATCCAGCCGAACGATGCAAACGCGATGGGTCCATGGAGGCGGTGGCGACGGCCATCACGCTCATCACCATTGCCTTGCTCCTGAGTTTCAGATGCACTTTCGTGCCCGCCGGTCGGCCGAGTAGTACACATGAATATCGGTACGAGTACGGTCACAATGATTATGCCGAATGCATCCCAAGATGTGGCAGAGAATCCAAGCACGACCTGTTGAATATGGATCTAAACGTGGGGCGTCCCGACAGGTGGGCATGCCGAATCTTGATCATATCATGCAACACCTTGCATCACCCTTTGGTCTGCAGGATTGCCCCATGGCTGGCCAGACTGTGATGCTCTCTATTCTTGATCTTGAATATCGTATTTGCAAAGGCTTAGGAAGACTAAGGAGGTAGCAAGCGCAGCCCGCCATTTGTTCGGACGGTTGGCAAGATGCGGTGGGCTACGGGTTGTCGCTTGACGTGAATGTTGTGATCCCTCGAATTTGTCAGAGGACTCCAGCACATGGAATTGAGTTATTAGTGTTCCGTTCTAGATTGTCTCATCGGTGCGAATATGCTGCATGGGATGGTCCACGGACTTTGATGCGGCGTTGGTAATTTGACAAAGATGCCTTGGATGGGTCAGGGAGGGGGGGACCCAGGAAGCGCATGCATGGAATGTCTCGGGCGCGATACGTCTGCCTTTGCAGAATGCGCAAAACCTTTATTAGCTTGTAGACATAGTAAGGGTGTGTGAGTTGGTCTGGCAATCATTTGTGGATGCAAAGGGATCCCAGCCTGTGTCGTTACTACAGGATTCTCCTGAAATGTTGGACTTGTCTTCTGGTTCAATTTCCGCAGGCTTCAGAGTAGACCCCATGTTGCTCTTGCATAATCCTGACGGCACGTGTTTGTATGTGACGCCTTGAGGATTGCATTCGTCACGTCGTGGCACGGAGAAGACTCTGGTTCGAAGCGGTTGGTGATGGAAGCAGAGCTTGTTCGGAGATAAAACGAGATCAGATGAGTGGAACGAGATAAGCGGGATCAGATCCGCCAATAGAACCCCTGTGGGGCAGACAGTGGTGGAGCCGTCCTCCCAACACAAGAACGGTCGAGGTACTTTCAACGGTCTCTGATGCTTGTAATGCTTCACATATGTCCCCGCGCAGAAATAACTTAAGAAACACTTCAAAAGTAGCTCAGAAGTATGTTCCACATACCTGAGAGTTTTAGTGGACTTTTTTAATCGAAACTAAGTTGAGAAATACAGATCTAAAATATCCGGAGTCTGAAATCTCGACGCGATTCCGACGATTTTGCCCGCAACGAAGTCGACAGCAATGTACCGCAAAGGTCGCGCGGGGTCCTATCGCACGGACCCACGTCCCACTTGCAGATCTGCCGGCCCCGAGGCAACTGCCAGACACACCCACCTCTACCTTGTCGCACCTACCTTACTTTATCTTATCGCAATCCCCGCCAGACCTTCCGCTTTCTGCCTTCCATTGATCTCGTGAAAGAGCAGTCGGCGGATCAAGGTTGAGAGAGGGAAAAAAGACAAACCTTGACGTCCATCCGCTATGGCGCACTCTTTTTGAGAGTTCCCTCACACAGTACGTTTTGGTGCCCGCATCTTGGTGGGCAACCCCTCAACCTCGCTCGCCTCTGCCAACCATCCCACAAAAATCATCACCAACGCTGCACCGCGCACCTCGGTTTGGAAGGTGCTCATCATTCCCTGTCGATGCCTCCGAAAGGCGGGACGAATCACGCAGCAAACCTCACTCAGCTTCTGAAAGCCTTTGCCGAGGCCTTCCAAGCAAGTCAGAAGCAGCTCGCCAAGGCTTACGACGACCTCGCCTCCGGCTACCAGAAACACGACTCCAAGCTTCCCAAAACCCGACCGCGAATACCCTTTGCCGAGTGGGCATCCCGCGAAATCGACAGCCCCATCCTTCATCGCGTTCTAGAGGCAAGATTCGAGTTGCACTGGGATTCCCTGAAAAAGTCGGAGCAAACGCGTCGGGTTCAGGCCCTCAACGCCCTCGGCTTGGAACATCCGGGGGAGCTGTACCTGTGGTTCGGGGAAGCTGCTGTTGCATCTCGGGACGCTTGGCTTGGCCTTACCTCTATTGAAGTCACGGCTGCAACTCTGTTCTCGGAAATCATTGCCGGCCGCGCTGAGAAGTTCACTCGCCCTCCACATTACTTGCGCACCGGATTCACACCCTCCGAGGTTATTGCTGCCAAGAAGCGATGTAAACATCCTTCACACCCTCCGAGAATAATTGTTCACTGACTTTGTGAAGTGTCAGCAAGAGCCCAGTCTACGAAGGAAGGCATAAAGCCCGAAGTCACCAAAACCGACCGCGAAAACGAGCGCGGAGGAGCAGAGTCACGAGAGAAACGGGTGGTCGAAGACTGCAGCCGCATTTCCGACAACTCCAACAAAAGGATTGCTGTCACGCGCGGGGGAGATCCCGAAGTTCAGGGTTCCGACATTTGCGAGACGCGGCGGGATACAGCTCACAAGGAAATTGAAGCCCAGAGTCGAGCAGTCCCCAACTCCGAACTTGCCCAGCCATCCTTCAGAAACGGAAACCAAGAAAGTCCCCTATACGATTGGGACGCGGGCCGGTCTTGGGACAGCGATTCAGAAGACGAAGACGATTTGAACGAACTTCCGGCTCCGTTGTTCGACGACGAACCTTCTACGGAAACGGCTATGGGCGGCAACACGAACACAGTGTTGGGGGCTGGTCTGGGAGCAGCAGCCAGCAGAATGAGCCCCGGGGCAGACGGCGCGTCTCCAGACGACAGCGCGATTGGTATGGACGAACCCGAAAGGCCCGTCGTCGACGAGAATGAAGATACTGGCAACGCGAACAAGGCCCTTGATCAACCTCGCCCGGCCGGCAAGAACACACCGCACGACCGCAAAGCATTTGAGGCACCCGAAGCGCCTGAAGCAGAATCAACAAATACCGTTGACGCACTTGAGGAGTTCTTCCGAACGGGCCTCGCGCGCATCGTTCGAGCCAAGGAACGCATCTCGAGCCACAAGACCGATGAGAAGACTGCCCTCGAGAACTGCGCCGAGTTGAAGGAGAAGATGGTTCACCTCAACGAGCGGCTGATTGCTCGGGCAGGCGAGCTCTTGCGCGCAGCCGATGGTTCAGAAGACGAATGGGCCAAGTACTCTGATGGCCACCTCTTGGCTGGTCAGTGGGAGAAGGAACTTGTGGAGGCAGGTGGGAAGAAGCGCAAGCGGGCTGATGACGCCAGCACCTCCCAGAGTAAAAGGGCCAAGGTTGAATCATGCGCGGAGGAGGTTGCGCAACAGGTGCGGAGAGCGAGCCAAACGCTGGATGAACTGGAAAAGCTTTGCGAGACGGAGTGAGCCAAAGTTGCTTTGCCTTTTGGACGATGGCCAGTAGATGTTACCAGAAGTTCAGAACACCGCGAGTTGAGTGGATAGTGGTAGGACCGTAGACATGGTTACGATCAAGACAGTATCACAGGTATTCATCCACCTTAATCATCATCAGTGCAACCGATCTCCGTGATGTTCAGCAGCCGGGCTGGCAGCTAGAGGTGATTCACCGCGTGCTCGGCCTGAAGCACAAGCAGGACTTCACTGCAGGCAATAAAATGCCCGAGTTCATCTGCCCCGGACTTGAATTCTCCCACCGAGGCAGAACCTCTGCCCGGGCAGGTTGGATTCCGAGCCAGCGCTGTGGCGCTGAGCTTGCATTTGCAACCCGGATGAAGCAATTGGTGATTTATCAAGAGACGGGGTGCCAAGACTCCGTTATTTTGTTGCTCAAACGGCCTGACAGCCTGTGGATACCTTTTCGTAGGACCGTCGGCGAACGGCTGCCGTGAAAAGGGAATTTGCAGGAGAGATCCGACGAAGGAGTCGCGGGTTGCTTTCGGTTGAAGACTGCCTGCTGAGTCCACGGCTGTGGTAGCTTTGGTTTGGGAGTTTTTGAACCCAGGACCCATGTCGAAAGTCGACGATAGCTTCCACTGGGTAGGCATGGGGTGCACCTTCGAAGAGCAGGCTGTGGTAAGTAGCTTTTGCCCGGTGCCTTCTCTGAAGCTCCCACCAGCTGCCCAATACTTCAAAGGCTTCAAAGGCTGCTAGTGAGCAAGCGCACGATTTTCGGGCCTCAAAACGTGCGCTAGCCACTGAAGCAAATGCCGAGTCACTCGAACAGTAGGGTCCAAGTACTGATACATCCCTGGCATCAACATGCCCCGTCTCAGCTAAAAGCTGCGGGAGCTTTTGGACCCGGGGCCCATAAGCTCCCGTCCCACACGAAAAGCCATCACACTAAAAGCTACTGCTACCTTCTTAGAGCTCATGCCAGAGCAATTTCCAAAGTCACAAAGGACGCAAATGCGACTCGTCATGTTCCCGGCTTTGTTCCTGGTCCAAATTTGAGTCACACTAGCAGCGACATGACTAACCTTGGTCCCGGTGGAACAATGCATCGACATATGGAGGTACGAACTCGCTCTGACGATGATGCAGTGTAGGAACCAGCCACCCAAAAGTGAAAGCTGCGGCGTGGAGGGTCAAGTCAGACCAACTGGTTGGATTGAATTGAAAAGAACTGTCGAGTTTGGCAAACCAACTGATTTACAAATCATTGCAGTCTGATCTAATGAATGGGTATGGGCGGAAGATCCGAAGATGCGAGCGATGGAGAGCACTTGACGCCTCGGTGCGCTTTGTCTCCGTACTGTACCAAGAACTCCTACCGATCAGGAGCCTTTGCCTTTGCGGAATAGCTCTCGTCGATGGGAAGGCCCTGCCCTCGCAGAATCCTCTCAGTGACAGGGAGGGAAGTGCGGGGCGCAAGAGAGTTCTTTGTCTTTGCGGTTGGGTGGGCAAAGATCCATCACCTTGCCGAATGGAGAAGAAGGTTATTTGCCAATGAGGAAGAAGCTGAAGGTGCTGAGCGTCTTCGCCTTCCCCTCGAACGGGTTCTTATCCACGTAGCTGTATCTCAGAGTGCTAACGGTGGTAAGACCGGAAGGAAGAGCTCAGTACCTAAGGTAAGGTAGCTAGCGCACGCTTCGGGCTCACAAAATCGTGCGCTTGCCGTTCGTTGGGCACCCCTGAACATTGCGCGCTTGCAGCTCCCGTCCCTTCCTTCCCCTCCGCCGAGACTGGCCGTGATCAGAGATAGTGGAGGTCCCTTCTCGCCCATGACGACGACCTCAACTGAAATGGAAATGACCGGGGCCAGCGCGTTCTTTCCTCCCTCCAGCACCAGCGTCACAAGGCCACGACGTGTGTCAGTGTGCGGCATGTAGGTCCTGCCTCTTTCTCGTCTTGCCTGCGTCCTGCTGAGAAGCATCTCCTTTCCATCCTTCTCTCCTTTCTACCACCTTTCTCTTCTCCCCTTTTTCTCTTTCTCCCTCTTCATGATGCCGCCGAGGTGCCTCGTTCAGATGCACTTCCACCTCTCCTCCACATACCTTCTTTGACCTCAACTTCGACACCGCGACATCTCCCACATTCCATCAATCATAACCAGCTTTTTCTTTTTGGCGTACTGTCAGAACTACCATTCTCCCTTCCCATATGACTCGCTGCCTTCCAAAATCACCGGCCACTATTTGGTCATTTTACAAACCGCCTTTACCCAACCCTACCTCGCCCGGTCGGCAGATGGCCGTTGATACGTAGGGCGAACTCCCTGAGCACGTCCGCGTTGAGTTGAGGAACTTTATTGAATCCATCTATACCCATCGCGCCGAGATCTACGCACGTCTTGCTGAGCTCGAGACCTCCCTGTCCAAGCAGCCTGATCCGACGGATGTTTGTGACGTCCGCCGTTATTTGCCAATCGACGTTATATCAGTCGTCACAGACTCAATACCAGTCAAACTCCTGGTTCTGTCACATCAGAATATTCCGAAAGTCCGGGATATCGCCGCCAGATTCACTATCACCCAGAAACGGCTGCTTTTCTCTATCGCGTATGATCGTGCCAGGCAAGGGCACAATTTCTTTCGAGCCCTGGTCAAAGTCTCCCATTTGACGTCGGACTGGCATGTGGTGCTAGAGATTCTTTGTCGCTGTGCAAGAGAAAGACGCGCAAGAGAAAGACTCCTGAGGTCGAGTGCAAGAGACAGACGCCTACCATCGAGAGCCGGTCGTCCAAGACCTACCATAACCTTCAACGACGCTGAGGCAGCGTTGAAGTGCCTACAGCCACCTGATTCTTCAGAGGCCGATCCAAAATCACTTCCCCCCCCTTCACGCCAAAGCTCGTCCGCGAAAACCTCGGCGACATCGACGTCGCATCTCACTTCTGCAGCCGGCAGCAACAACGCAAAGACAGTCACTCAGACCCGGACCGAAGAAGCAGAGAACGAAGTGGAACCAGGCGAAGGCCAACAAGATCCCGCTCAAGGTCCTGCAACGCCGCAGAGCCAGTCCAATAATCCGTACGCAACCCCCGAAAAAGGTCGAAAGGCTGAGTCATCAACCACCGAGTCACGGTCATCCATTGATCGACCATCCACAAGAGCGAGTCCCAGGCCTATTCGCAAAAGTCCACTCTTCGAAACAGGTCCCTCTACAGACGAGTGTACACCCGAAGTCCGGCAAGAAGACGACTCCCTTGACTACGAGCCCTTTGCAGATAACTTGAATTTCGGGGCTTTGAACGTGTCCAAGGGAAAGGGGAAGGAATTGGCCACTGAAAGCCACAATAGCGAAGAATATTACCACAGCGAAGACGAACAATACGAAGACGCCGGTCTGGGGTGGAACTTCGACGACAGCCACGAGTTCAGTGGTGACCAGGACGACACTATGATTGCAACCAACTGCAAACTGGACTCGACACAATCGTTAATGCCAAAGATATTCGCGGTTGAAGCCAGCAAGAGCTCAACGTGCTCAGTTGCCCACGAAGCGTCAGAACACAGAGAAAAAAGACGCTGCACAACCAGTTTGAACACTACAATGCCTCCAATGGCTGGACAAGCCGTGGATGTTGTTCGAACTGCGGGCCAGACGGTTGCGACGGAGCTTTTAGACATGGCTTTGGGTCGTGTTGCAGAGTCCCAAGGCCCTACGCTCAACTACATCAACAAGAGGGAGACAGACTCCATGATACATGACGCCTATGGGCCCAGAGAGAGCATAGCGAGCGGCGTCAGTCAAGCCAGACTGACAATATTGCCGATCATGGCTCCCGGCGGTCATTGGCTAATTTGTGTTGTCGAACAAGACCTGCGAAAGGCTACCGGAGTTTACCTATTGGACTCATCTTCATCTGACTCTCTTGAGAGTCTCAACCTAGCGCAGACCCATGTTGATGCCTACGTCAAGTGTTACCTTCCCGGGTCGTTAAAAAGGAACTGTACTGTCATCCGCGGCGCAATCAGTCGGCAGACAATGGTGGAAGACTCGGGCATACACGCCGTGATGGCAGTTTTGTCGATCGTTACGCGAAAGCCACTCTGCAGTACGATTGACATGAGAGTCGCCAGGCATCTGATGGCGGCCCTGTGCGGTGCCAAATTGGCAATTGCGGTCCCGGAGCAGGACGGAGACAACCCAGGTGCCGACCTCGACCAGTTTCGTCGTGAGAACACGGACATCACCACCACGGCGCAACTTCTGGAAAGGCTTCAAGCATGGAGGTCAGCACTGGCTGCACGCCGTCGACAAGACTTGGCCACTATGCATGAGACGATTGTGGCATTTTGTCACATCATGCGAGCGTTGTGCCAGTCATGCTCGGTTCACCTGTCGGACTTGGAGCGCCGTTTCGAGCACGAGATGTACCTCCACCAACTGAGGGGGCTCCAACAAGACGAGATATACTCCGCAGCAGTCGAGCGAATTGGCGAGACCAGCGTGCACCTGAAAGGCATTCTGGCGGACTTGGAGGAGCTTTCGGGGCAAACGGAAGCCAGCTTTGAGGCCGTTAAAAGTGCCCGTCTGGCGGACCTGCAGTGATGTCTTCCCGGGGTCGACAGACATGGTTTTGGCGTGTGGACGTAGTGTTCTTGGTGTTGATGGGTGCATGTACTAGCAGGGGAGCAAGTAGAAAGTTATAGGAAGTTCACATGGCTTACAATTCTGGTAAAGTGTGAAGGAAGTCTGTTTATTGAAATAGACAGTAGTACGTTTGGACTTTGTTGCGCGAGTTGCCTTTTGCCGTGAGAGACATGACGTACGTACGAAATGGTGCCACAGACTTCGCTTGCCTTGTAATATGCATTGATTTTCCTCGCGGTCGTCATAACTAACGGACGGAAATAGAGACACTCGGAACATGGCTGGCTCTTGCAACATCAATGAAGGCGCGCAGAGTCGGCAGACAACGCACATCCGGCAAGACGCGATGTGATGCTACGCGATGCGATGCATGGCGGGGCGCGTTTCGAGAGACCGGAGATGGACCTGCTCGACGTCGATCTAAGGCTTTGGTCTGCTAGACGTGCCGTGGCCATGTGTCTGGAAGAAAGGCGGCAGACTGACCTTGATAAATGCGTTGTAACTCAGAAAGAAAGTGCCTGAAGACGATTGGGTTGATTGGCAATAAAGCAATCAAACCTTCGCCTTACCGATTGACGAATGGACGTCAATGTGTTTTGTGTGTTTTGTGTGATGACCTGATTGACGTAGGTACCTGGGGGCGGGGCACCATTCGGTGGGACGGTGGCTCTGGTAGAAGGGCGAGCGGTGGCTTCAGTGGCAAGCGCACGCTTCAGGCTCAGAAAATCGTGCGGTTGCTGCTGTAGCTATGGCGATGGTTCTGGGGGACAGGTACCTAGCAAACCGACCTTGGGTGATGTGCTGCAGCTCACAGGGTACGTGGCAAGCGCACGATTGGGTCAGGACCACAGTGTGTATGAACGTCACTGACGTACCTCAGGTATGGTACGGTACCTCAGGCTTCTGCAACTGCCGAACGAGTGTTCGCGGGCACCATTCAGTGGGCAATTGGCCAGTGGCTGGAGCGCAGTGGATCGCAGAAGGGTGGATGCTGGCTTCAGTGGCAAGCGCACGATTCTGGCTGAGGAAATCGTGCGCTTGCTCCTGTGGCTGCTAACGACAGCGCCACCAAGTCACACACCCAAAGTCAATCCTGGACACGGCTCGGGCCGTGCCGCTGCCAAACTCGAACAGGTTGGATCTTCCAGCACGCACAGCGGATGATCTCCGTTTCGAGAGCCATTACTTGCTTTCCTCGAGACGAGTCACACACAACGGACCTCATATTCGGCTATGCACGCTGGTCGACAGCACTAGCGACCGCCGCCCACAAGATTCCTCAACAACCACGAGAAAGCGACACCCTTCTTGGGCAAATTCAGGAGTACGCGCAGTGAGCACTATTGCACGTAATTTCTCGCCTTTTTCCCTCTCTTCTTCTGCAGCCTTTTCCTCTCCTGGCTGAAACCACTGACACCTCGCAGCGACTGCGTATTCAGGTCAACTCGGACGTCTCCCGCTGCGTCAACCCTGATCGTCATTCCTCCCTGCACGAGAACAGAGAGCGGCAGACACAACGCCAAATTGAACACGCGCTGGACGAGAAGAATGAGATTACTGGGGTGGAAGTGCGCCTCGCTCTTGACAGATTGCTCCAGCGTGGGCTTGAGGATGTTGATGCTGAGACAGAGATTGTTCTCGCAGACCCCAGCGACCACAGGCACAGAAGCCGGCAAGACGACGGCTGATGGGCCAAGGTCAAGACAAATACCAAGATAATTACCCAATGCCGAAAGAAGTATCGCGGGTCGGGTCGGGGCTTAGAGCGACAGTACTTGCATGGCGACCATCTTCATCCACCGAGGACTCCCCTATGCTGCACTGGTTGCTGACACCGACGACACCTCCGCCGCATTAATATGGAAGCGACAGTGGTGGTGACTCTCTTTGCAGCAATCTCCCGTGCGTCGCCAAGAACAATATCGGTTGTGATGGATAATGTTTCTTCGAGAGCGTGGTAGATACGGGGAACGCCCACCTCGGCCTCGGCCTCCCCTGCGGACATTTGCCCCCGCTCTATATCGAAGTTCATGGCTAGTTCAAGAGCTGAGAGGCCCAGCAGCGGAATGGCCACACCGAAAGGCACTGCCCTCGACCAATGCAAAGCCTCGGTGGTGGACATACGCCCCCTAACGAACCGTGGAAGCTACTGCGCGCCAAGGAGATATTCTGCCTTCGCGAACTCAATCCCGTCAGACCGCCGCATCCTGCAGCAAATATGTCAATCTTCGTTGCTCGCCGTCGAACGCTACGCCCCTACAACTAATGTGCTTCTTTCAACTTAGCCAGGCAGGCACCGAGCCACGCCGACAGTGATCCCAGCAACAACTCTGAGCCACCGCTTGTTCCAACCGAAAGTCCTGTTAGTGACGTACCATACCGTCGAGATTGATCATCGCCCATCCTGGAGGCACTCGTACACTTTCGTAAGTAGCGGAAGGCCCATCGCAATTTCGAAGTACTCATTCTGATTTCTTTCAGTCCGACTATGGGTCCGACTTCAGAAGTTTGCTGCAGCTCGGCTAACCATCGTCCGAACAGCTTTTCGACCCGACCAATCGCTCCGCAAGAACCTACCAGCGGACAGTCTTCGCATGGGTCAACCGCCGCGTCAGTCCAAGCAAGATTATCGCTGGAATTGCACCATTTACCGGCCTATCTACCATTCTCTCTACCGTGCCACACGGCAGCAGGTTTCCACGACGAAGACGATACCAACCTGCGTCGGGAATGCATTACAGGGCGCTTCTTCTACCTCGGCGCCGCGGGCCCGCTCGATCGACTTTTGAGCCCAATGATGTTCTGTCTCGGATGACTTGAACTCTCATCCGCAAGTTATTGACATTTGTTCTGATTAACAACCGTACTTATTACTATGCGCCGCCTCATCAGAGCGATTGAATTCTTTCAGCATTTCGTTGAGACAGGCCAAGAGAAGGGACTTGCATTGACATATCCTATGCTGAGGAACCCCAAGATATTCGCATGAGGGCAGAATCTTCGACGCGGACAGACCAATTA